>CAUYRT010077266.1:0-74849 GCA_963574885.1 Lepilemur ruficaudatus
CACCTGTAATCCTAGCATTCTGGGAGGCCAAGGCGGGAGGATCGCTCAAGGTCAGGAGTTCGAAACCAGCCTGAGCAAGAGCAAGACCCCGTCTCTACTATAAATAGAAAGAAATTAATTGGCCAACTAAAAATATATAGAAAAAAATTAGCTGGGCATGGTGGTGCATGCCTGTAGTCCCAGCTACTCAGGAGGTTGAGGCAGAAGGATTGCTTGAGCCCAGGAGTTTCAGGTTGCTGTGAGCTAGGCTGACACCATGGCACTCTAGCCCAGGAAACAGAGTGAGACTCTGTCTCAAAAAAAAAAAAAAAAGAGATCAGGATGGTGTAATACAGTGATAATAACTGCAGTAACAAATGGTCTCCATGATGTTTAATGGCTCAAACATGAGAAATGTTTTTTTCTCATTCAGGTAAAAGTCCAAAATGGTTATTTCTAGTTCAATGGGTGACTTTCCTCTATGTGGGGACTCAGACCTAGGCCTCTTCTACCTTTTGTGACCCTGCTACCCCTGAGAGCTTTGTTACTGTCCATGTCCACTAGAAGAAGGGAGAAGAGCCTGGAGAGCACACTTACTTCTTAAAAGCTTTGGCCTCAAAAATAGCATGCAACGTTTCTACTCTCATTCCTTGGCTAGAACCCTGACGCATGGTCACTCCCAGCTGCAGGGGACTCTGTGAAATGTAGTTTAGCTGTGTGCCCAGAAAGACGAGGCAACCGAGTTTTGGTGAATGGCTAGCAGTCTGCCTCAGGTGGTGAGTGGGCCTCAGACCTTGTCACGTTAGGCTTGGTTGAAGGAATGGGGGATGTTTGGCTTGGAGAAGGAGAATTCCTGGTAAAGAGATATTTGTGACCAGAGCCATAGTTTGCCAACCCTCAGTCTAAAGAAATCTACTAATAAAATTCCTCCCAACTCTAGACACTGTGATTCTATTTATTACACACTCAGTGTATACAGAACACTCTTTAAATACTGTTGCCAATGGGAGGTGAGGAGGGAGGCAGAGGAGGAAGCAAATTTGAACTCTGTGTTGTGCCAAGCATTGGGCCCTGTGTTTATACTCGATGATGATAATAGTAACTAACATTTATCAAACACTTGCTGTGTGCCAAGAACTGTGCCGAGGACCTTTTGTTTAATTCTTATGGTTATCCCTGTTTTATAGATGAGTAAACTGAATGCCACAGAAGTAATTTGCCAAGGTCACACAGCTCTGGTAAGCCGGTGACAGAGCCTGCCTGCTTGACTGAGACACTGTATGCTCCTTATTTAAGCCCAATACTCATTCTGCCAGGTAGATGTTATTATTGCCACTGAAGAAGAGTCATAATTTGGTGTTAAGAGGAATGAATGAAATCACCTTTGAGCTCCACCTAATGTTCTAAATATCTTTTATACATTACCCTAATTAGCTGTCACAATAATCCTAAACCAGCCTGAGGAAGTTGGTGTTGTTAGCTGTTTTACAAATGAGGAAACTAAGACTCAGAGAAGCTTAGACACTTGCCTAAGGTCACCCAGCTGGGAAGTGGTTGAGTGGGTATGTCAATTAGGAAGCTGCCAGCTGCAAGGAGCAGGAGAGGCTTAAGGGAAACAATGAAGAAGTGTGTTGACTCACGTACCTGCAGGTGCCAGGTTGGGTGGGGGTGTTAGTCATTGTCCCAGCAGGAAACACACGGGCGCACTTTAAGTAGGGTAATTCGAGGAGAATTTCATACAGGGATTTTTTTAATTGAAGTAAAATTGATGTAAAATTAACCAGTAACCATTTTAATACATACAATTCAGTGGCACCTGGTACATTCACAGTGTTGTGCAACCATGACTTCTGTTCCAAGATGTTTTCATCACCCCAAAAGGAAGCGTTGTACTCCGTAAACAGTCTCTCCACATTGCACCAGCCCCTGGCAACCACTGATCTGGATGGATTTACCTGTTCTCGATGTTCCATATAAATGGAACCATACAATATATATGATTTTGTGTCTGTCCCTTAACGTCATGTTTTAGCACAGTGTGTTCGAGTTTACCCAAGTTATAGCAGGTGTCATTACTTCATTCCTTTTCATGGCTGAATAGTGCCATTATATGTATGTCCACTTTGTCCATTCTTCAGTCCATGGACATTTGGGTTGTTTCTACCTTCTAGCTGTTGTGAATAGTGCTTCTGTGAACATTTGAAAGTATTTATTTGAAGACATATTTTCGATTCTTTGGGGTATATACCTAGGAGTGGAATTGCTGGGTCATCTGGCAACCCTGTATTTAACTTTTTGAGGAACTGCCAAACTTTTCCAAAGCAACCAAACCATTTTACTTTCCCATCAACAATGTGTGAGGGTTCTAGTATCTCCACATCCTTGCTAAGACTTGTTATTTTATGTTTTTATTATTATTATTATTATTATGGCTGATGTAGTGGGTGCGAAGTGGTATCTCACTGTGGTTTTGATTTGCATTTCCCTGATGACTAATGACTTTAAGCATCTTCTTTCTCCTGTGCTTATTGGCCACATAAAGGAATCTTTAAGAAGGTGTGTGCAGGTGCAGGGAAGCTCCATCAGGGCCGCAGAGGACTGAGTTCAACCAGGAGTTTAGGATAGCGCAGCAATAGTCCTGGGGCTCCCGTGTGTGCCCAGTTTGAGGGGCAGGAAGGGAGCAGTTATTGGAAGCTGGAGACAAGTGAGGGCTGCACGAAGGGGCCCCGACCAGAGCTGAGGCCTGCATTGAGGCCGCAGCCATTTCAGAGTGACCCCAGAGAGGGAGCCCCAGGGGAGGAGATTGGATGCCTCACTCAGCCTCCCCCACTCCTTGGGCTTCCCCTTGGCTAAAACAGCTGCAGCCAGACAGGGAGGGAGTCCTCACATCAGTCCCTGAGGTCAGTTTGGGGCGTAGAGTAGCATGGAAGATGGGGACCGGCACAGTGGGAGCCCAGCCTCGTTTTCCTTAGTTCTCTGGGTCTGTCCTTCCTGTATTGGCCTTTCTCTGAGACTGGTAGTGAGACCAACTGCAGCCATTTTTAGCTTCCCTTCTTTATTATAACATCCAGAAGAAGAGAGGAAACACCATTTCAAAAACTTCCATACAACCGAGAAAGGGCTTTCCCAGAAACTTCCAGACTCCTGTCTCATGAACCCAAATTGGGTCACGTGCCCTTTCTAAACTCATTCCCGGCACGTGACTAGGATGGCGTTGAGCCAGTCAGGCCCACACCTGGGGACGGCAGGAACACGTGCTTCACGGGAGACGGGGGATTCCAAATGAAATCAGGAATGAAGAGGATGGCTGGGCAGAAAACCCAAAGTGCCACGTCCCTGGGGATTCCTTGGTCCGTCTGTCTGACGAAAGCCTGGGTTTTTTTTCTGCTCCGCCACGCACCGTCTAGGGCAAGACAGCACGTGCAGGACCTGGCCTCCAGGAAGTGTTTGCGCCTGGCTGCAGGGCCCCGTGTTCTATGTTTGGCTTGGGCCTGTCGGGCCGTGTACCATCGCTAGCTTCTGCCACCTTCTCAGCTTCTCAGGGGGGTCTCCCAGCCTCTGTCTTTCCTGCCCTGGCCACGTCACTGAAGGGTTGAACTGAAGCCCCTGCCATAGTAAGGAGGCTAGGGAGTGAAACTGGACTCCTCAGAGCCACAGAGCGCTGTGTTCAACCAGGAGTTTAGGAAAAGGGATCTTTTTATAGATTTTGCCACAAAAGAAAGAATGAAAGAATAAACACAAAACTGAATGTACCTATTGTATGATTCCATAGGCATGTAATGTCTAGACTAGGCAAATCTATAGAGACAGGAAGTTATACTATAATTATTCCAAGGGTGGGTAGAGGGTGGAATGGAGAGTGACTGCTGATGGATATGGGGTTTCATTCTAGGGTGGTGAAAATTTCCTAAAATTGATAGTGGCGATGGTTGCACAACTCTATGAAGTATACGACAGACCATTGAACTGTATACCGTAAACTGATGAATTGTATGGTACATGAATTACATCTTGGTAAAGCTGTTACAGGGGAAAAAAAAAAAGATTTATGAAGACTATCACTCCTGTCCTCTCTGTTTTATTTAAAATTGAAGTTGATTGCTACTTTATTCCCTAATAAAAATGATCTGTAGTTTATACCATTTCTCTTTTCTTTTTGCCCGAGTTTTTTCGGGGCAAATTCCCTCATGTGGCTCCGGTGGAGCTGACCCACCCCTGTACCCACCTGTGCACATGAGTGTACCCAGCCAGTCCGGAGTGTCCCAGCCACAGGTGCTGGTTCAAGGGTGGATGCACTGTCAGAGTCAATCCTGAGACTTTTATTAGAACTACTGGCAAAGAGAGGCTTTCCTTCCGCAGGGATTGCTGAATGGTGTCTGGACATAAGCCTGAAGGCCAGCTGCCCCCTTCGGGCAAAGCCTGCCTGAAAATACAACCCCCCCACTCCAGGAATGCAGAGCAACAGATGGAGAATAACCCTGCCCTGACCACATCCTCTGAGCCCCTGAATCTAGCCATGCCTGAAGTTCCATCTTTCCTTGACGTGTCAGTTTTGTCAGCCCATTCACTCCCCACCTCCTCCTTTTTTTCTTAAGCCAGTACATGCTGGGTTTTCTGTCTCAAGAAATAAGCCTAGGTGTGGTGGCTGCAAACTTGGGCCCTCCAGGCTTGCCCCGTCCAGATGAGCCCTTTTCACAACAGTCTCCAGACCGTGAGAGGGGACTGCTCTTTCCGCCGGCATCACTTGTGTCAGAACGAGCCAAGAAAACTGCTCCCACAGAGGAAACAGGCTGACGATGGAATGTCCCAACCCGGCACATCAAGTCCTTTGTAAGGGCCCCTGAAAGGGCATCTGGGAACCACCCAGCATCCTTTCTGTGGGCCCACAGGGACCAGCCCAGCCGCTGCTGTGCACGTGCTGTCGCGCTTCTGTGTGTCTGTGTGCATGCAGCTGTACGTGATGTGTGTACTGGGAGCTGTGGCCTTCATTTTGGCTATGTGTTCACCCATTTGGATCATAGTCCTTCAAGATTTTATGTGTCTATAACAAGGGGGAGGGGGACCCCCATTCGATGCCAAGAGTCTCTGATGCTTTTTCTGCTTTGTCTGCTGGCTCCAGGAACCCTCACAGTGATTGTGGGATGTGGGCATGTGATTCTCATTTTACTACTGTGGCATCTGAGGCTCCAAGGAGCCAGTGGACTTTCCATTAGATGGTAGCCGAGGCCAAATCTCTTGCCCCATTGGGGCACTAATGCATTCTGCCTGAGCCTAGTTCCTCTGTCATTAAGGTGAAAGTGGGGTGGGGAAGGTGGGAAGCCTTGATTGATTTCTAAGAGAAATTTGGTAATAACAGGCCCCAGAAGATAACAGTCAAGGCAACCCACACTGGAGATAATTGCAAAGCGAGAGGCTTGCAGGGAATCCATGGCACTGATTAGATGGTGTTGGCCGGTCAGAGACCAGGAACCAGACTCTAAAGGGAAATGAAAGTCTTGGTGTGAGGGTATCTGTTTAGGCATTCGTTAATTAATTCAATCAACAAACATTTACTGGGTCAGGTACTGTGGTAGCTGCAGGGTCTTGTTTCCCTGAAGTCTTCTCCAGAGAGGAAGAAGAGATGGAGGGTGGGGTCACTTTGCTTACAGTTCTACTGTGCCTGCCTGGGTGAATGTTCAGGGGCCTTCCATTCTTTTGGGTACCCCGAAATCAGTGGCTTGTCCTCCAGTGGAGGCGACAGTAAGTGGTGCAGGGTGTGGCACCATGCCTGTGAGTCAGCCGCATTCGGGCTTAGCATCCTGCTCGGGTGTCACCTGTTGCACCTTGGAGACCAACAGCTGTTGAAATAGAAAATATTTAAAACATCATTAAAAGGAAAGAGTCTAAACTCTGGGGAAACTTCATTTTGAAAAGAAATCTTGTAGAAATTGGCTGATGCTTCCAGGTTTACAGGCAGTAAAATTTCTAAGAAACAGAGGTGGATTTTCAGAAAGAAGTTTGGAGATGGGAACAATGGTGTCCCTGCCCACAGGACTTCATCAGGGTAGGGCTGAAAGGTAATTTATTGTAGGGCTTCCTGTCTCACTGGAAGAGATGGAGTGGAAGGGCCAGTTTTAGGTCACGTGAATATATTTTGCTCTAGTTTAAAAGGCATCCCTGGTTTCCCATTTTGACAACTCATACAGAAGTCTTTCTGATGTGTTCCTCGTTTGTTTTTATCTAACTCTGATAATGTATTCTGTCAACAGGTATTTAATGGGCATCTGCTATGCACCAGGCATTCTAAGAGCCAAAGAAGTGAGCAAGAGTATTCCCATCCTCATAAATATAACATTCTAATATATTATCAAGAAACAAAAAAAGGTCATTGTTAAATAGATCATGTACTTTGGTTTATTCTAGAGAAGCCAGATTTGCAACGTTCTAAGGCTAGAGAGCCAAAGAAATGGCAAGAGAAGCATCAGTCATCTGCATATTTCTAGATTGAAATCATGAAGGCTAATGCACAGCAGGCCCCCATGGCTAGTATTATTATGCCAGTTTTGCAGATGGGAAAACTGAGGTTCAGAGAGGTGAGATGGCTTGCCCAAAGTTGGTACATGGAAGAGCCAGGACTCTGAAACCCTAGTCCCCTGATTCCAAAGCCCTGCCTTTTTCCTTCTGCTTCACAGTACCTTTCAGGTCCAGAACCTTCTAAATGCAAAGTTCCATATCTGCATGGGTGGTAACAGGGTTTTAGATGGAAGCACAAGTTAGTGATTTAAAACAACACACATTTGTTATCTTACAGTTGTGGAGGTGTCATCGCTATGCCTTGGATGTGGCAGATGAATCAGCAAAATTTGTGCAATAAAGGGTCTTTCTTAGACTGGGGCTTTGAGCTCACTGTTCAGTCCACTCAGGACTCCTTCCTGCTTTTTCTGTCTGGCGTCTCCTCATTTGTCCTCAACACCGGTGCTGCTGCCAGCTACCCCTTGAAGCTGCTCTTTATCCCATCCTCTGCATTATTTTGTCTATTTTGTAGCTACTTCTGGTTTTGTAGGTATCAGCATTATAAATTCACCTGTCTGTCTGACACTGGAGGAAGGTACCCAACTTGGATTGGCATCTGTGGAAGTGTTATAGAAATGAATGAATGAATGAATGAATGAATCCGGCAAAATAGAAGATACAGTCAAATATACATTTCGTATTTTTACAATATAATGGTACTCATGAGATGTTGTTATCTATGGACTGACAAGTGAGGAATTTACTTCCTTTTTTTATTGGAAATGCAAGATATGCAGGGATTCCAAGCCTGGGATTTCTGAGCCACAGATAGATCGGGGGCTTTGTGGGGTAAAACCTCATGTGGGGGCAGATGTGCTTTGATGGATTCTTTGGGAGGTGTGAAGGAGATGATTTAGGCTCCTCATTTCTCAATTTTATAGTCTTCGAAGGACTGATCTGGGCTTTCAACTTGATGAGATTTGAATGTTTCTTAGATATACTTTATTTCCTTTGATTCTGAGATGCCTTTGCTTGCAAGATGCATTATTGATATCATAACGGTGTTGGGAGAGAAAATAGAAGCTCTGCCACATTACATTTCATTGATAGGAAGACACATTCCTATCATTCCTGGTTAAGAAATGCTAAAACGTGAAAATATGTCTGTCATAGAATGGAGGAAATAAGGTGATTACAAAGACTGTTGTCAGCTTGGGCTGATGCTGATCAGACCCACTCCTGAGAACTAGGAATGAGCTTGAGGGAAGCTGGTCTAGTTTGCTTGTTAAAAGTCTTTTTTTAGTTCTAACACTGGAGGGGAAATACATGCAACAGAGACCTCTCTCCTGAGTCTGCCCTTGCTCTGAAAAGCTGGTGGGATTTAAAGGCAACAAGAGTCTGTGTAATCAGACACATCTAGGTTCTGCTTATTAGCTGTAAAAACTCTGACAAGATACTTACTTATCCTGTATTAGTATTAGTTCCCTTCTACGTAAAATGAAACAATAATAATACCTGTCTCCTAGGCTTGTTATGAGGATGAAAGAAGTTATTGCTTGTGTAGTTAGTGTCTGATATGCACAGTAACCATGCAATATATGCTAGCTTTATTATTTTTTAAAATTGTTATTTGATCTGTTAGAGCTATTGTCTCCTGTAAAATGGGGATAACAGTAATAGCTGTGCTTCTCACTCTTCTGGGCTGGGTGAAGTTTCAGTGCAATTCAAAGGCGCAGTGTGGTGCCTAGTGAACACTGAGCAATGGGGGCTTCCTGCAGGGCAGTAAACCCCTTCCCATGCAAACCCCTTTCCGTCCTGGTTCCCTTTTCCTTGGATAGAGTGGATGCTGGGACACTGAGGTTCTGCTCTTGGAAGGCGACTTCCAGGCCTTGGCTGTATCTCCTCTGGCTGTCATGGGGGCAACAGTCACTGGACACCAACAGGATGACCAGTCACACGAAACATGTGTATGATGCTGGCCTTGCTGAGAAGCTGCGAGTCAGGACCCTGGGCTGCACATACCGTTTCTAGTTTTGGGTTGTTATGATAGTGGCAGTTGTTCATCATATGCTTGCTTTGTGCTGGCACTTCTCACACTTGTACAACTTCCTATTTTCCTCCCAATGGCACTGCATTAAAAATATCACATCCTTGTTTTAGGGTGGGTTCCCAGAAGCCACCCCTGCAAAAATATTTGAGCACAAGTAGTTTATTTGGGAGATGATCCAAGGAAACACAGGTGGAGGAGTGAGGAAGTCAGACAGAAGAGAAGGTAGCTAGTAAAAGGCATGTCATCAGGCAGGTAACTGGAGTTTCATTCCTCTGGGACCTCTCAGTGTTGTCCCTATCCAGGGAGAAGGAGCTGGGATATTGCTCTGATTTCCACCCATCCTTATCTGAGGACTGCACCTGGGAGCATCAGTTTCCTGGCACTCCCAGTCCGCTACTTGGTGGCTGAGAGTAAGCTCTTGAGCAGGGTGACAGGTGTTGCTTGCAGTAGGATGCATGTGGCCTTTAATGACCTCTGAGATTCAAGTCAATATGCGTGGGCACCATCATAGTCTGCTGACATCCCTGTTTTCCAGAAGAAGACACAGGCTCACAGAAGTGAGTTTTCCTTGCTCATGATCACCCGGCAATTAGGAGAGCCAGCATTGGAGAGGCAGCCTTTCTGCCTCAAAGTCTCTCCTCTTTGCACTGCTTGGAAAATTCCTCCAGCCCTGGGCTGCCTGCTGCTCCCTTCTCCTACACAGTGAGCACTAGGAGGGCAGCCGCACAGACGGCTGTGCATTCAGCATGCTTGCTGAGAGTAAACACATGATGGTCTGAATGGACCTCAATCATACCATTAAAATAGCGGGTAGCACAACATACCCTAGGCACCCTCGGATTTCACATTCCACACTTGTAGTTCTTCCCCAGGGACCCTGAAGGAAAATGTGTACTTTTATGGTGGCACAGACTGAGTTGAGCCTGCTCCTGCTCCTGTGAGAAATGGGTCATATGGCCAGTCACTGAGCCTAGCCTGCCTCCTGGCACACAGCTCTCAAGGTTACTTGGTTGTTCTCTTCTCGAGTTCCTGAGGCTGCTTCCTTAGCATTCACTTATTTTAAGATTCACAAAATTCTCAGGATATAACTTTAAAAAATGTTGCTGATTTACTAACCACTTGTAGTATGTGGGTTCCTATGGTACCAATACTTTGCCTTTTTTTATTGCCTATGAGACTATTTGACTCAAGTCTGATTCCTTAGGCAAAGATCATGTCTATTTTGCTAACCATTGTATGTGTCCTTGACCTTTCTTTAGCTTACTAATTTTTTTCAATAAATTAATGGATGATGAATGGTTGCATTTCCCCTGCAGATGGTTCTCATTATAGGAAGCTCTAGCCAATGGAAAATAGCATGCAGTAGGCACTTATTAGATGTTTGTGAGGCAGATCCTATGACACTGTGTCCACACCCAGATTGTATCACTCACAACAGTACATCCTGTCTGTGTTTCTATACCTGTCTCCCGCCCCACTAGACGGTGTGTTCTCTACAGCAGTGACCTTGTCTTACTCAACTCAGTCTCCTCACTGTCTGGCCCAGCACCTGCAGTACACCCAGGGAGCAGGATGTAAGACGTGCATTCCCAGTCATCATGAATTGAGTCCAGCAATACAGTGGTTCTGGTATTTTGAATCATGGATCCTTTGCAATGACATTTTTGGAGAGGAGAGGCCCAAACCATCTTTGAATTGTTACCATTTTAACCAGTGACTGAGGTAGGGGGTAGGGCCAGGGCTAAGGTCCAGCAGCTCTGGCATAGTTAGAGAGAACACCTCAACCCTTCTGGCCTTTCTTCTCGAGGTGGGCTTCTACAGGGTTTTATCTGCACCTCTCTATACCATAATGTATTGGATAGTCCTGGGCAGATAGAGTCAGCAATAGTGGCCCATCTCAAACACATCCATGGTGGCCAGGGAGAGGAGGATTAGGAGAAACTTCAGGAGTCCAAAGATACCTGGTCAGAGGTCACAGATGCCTAACTCAAGGTGGTAGGGAGGCAGGACTTGTTGCTTGCTAGTGGATATGGAAACTGAGAGACCTAGTACTTAGTACAAAATCTCTGTGACCAACTCAGACGATCTCAACATTTACCATTTGAGAATCATCACAGGAAGAGAGGTTTGACTGACTTACCTGAAACAATCAGGAAATAACTCAGAATGGGGTGTATTCAATCATGATCCATACTGCCTTGCTTAGCATAGCAGGTAAAGTCCTGAGCTTTGAAATCAAGTCGTTCCAAGTTTGAATCTTGAATCTGCCACCACCAGTTGTGTAACTTGGGAAATGTTACCTTACTTGTCTGCAGGCCTCAGACAATCACAGTTCCTTGCAGGATTCCTTATAGGATTGAATGAGATAATGAATGTGCATAGGATGGGATTGGGTATATAGAAGGGTTCTCCAGAGAAACAGAACCAATAGAATATGTATGAGAAGATTTATTATAGGAATTGGCTCATTGCTATAAGTGGAACTAATTATGGAGGCTGAGAGGTCCCATGATCTGTCTTCTGCAATCTGGACACCAGGAAAGCCAATGATGTAATTCAGTCTGAATATGAAGGTCTGAGAATCAGGGGAACTCATGGTATAAGTCCCAGTCCAAGTTTGAACATGTAAGAAACAGGAGCACTGATGGCCAAGGGCAGGAGAAGATGCATGTCTCAGCTCAAGCAAAAAGCAAATTCACCCTTCCCTCACCTTTTTATTCTATTCAAGTCCTCAACAGGATTGGATGGTGCCCTCCCACATTGGTGAGGGTGGTCAACTTTACTCAGTCTACTGATTCAAACGTTAATCTGTTCCAGAAACACCCTCATAGACATACTCAAATAATGTTTTACCAGCTATCTGGGCATCCCTTAGGCCAGTCAAGTTGACACATAAAATTAACCATCACAGTGCTCAATAAGGGGTTGCTATTGGTATCATCAGTGCTCTAAGAGTTCAGAAATGGATAGATTGTTAGACTGGGAAAGTTGGGGAAAGATTCCTGGAAAAGGTGGAATTTCAACTGGGACTAGACAAGTTAGGCTTCTAATAGATTAAGAGGAATAGTGGCATAAAAATATGTTTGGTCTATTTTCTTTAGGTCCTTGATTTTCTAAGTACAGCTTCCACAGAACAGGAAAGAATCACATCAGTAAATAGGAAAAGTGTTTGCTGTGATGTTATGGGAAAAAAATTGTCTAAGCTCTAGCCAGCTGCAGATGACTCAAGAAATTTATAACATCCTCTATAAAAGGATATGGATCCCAACATCCATGAAGTCACTTCTGTTGCACAAAAGACACCTATTTCAGGATTGGCAATAAAGATGGGTTTATGTACCGAATAATTTATGTCTCTTATTCCTGCGTGGCATCAGGAATTGCTGTCCTGACTGACATACTGTAAGTCATAGAATAGAATTTCGGTGAAAAAGCAGAAACGTGGGTGGCAACAAATGTGATGCTTGATGGTAATGAATTCTAGTTCACTTTAGCAGGTGGTTGCTTTACATCATCTGTTACTGGTGGCAGCGGGAATTGAGAGGTTGTAGAGAAGACCATGGGGGTTGGATATATGTTGTTCGCTTACTCCTTCGACAGATATTTATTGAGCACCTATTTACAGACATTGCTGCTTCCCTGCTCATGTCTTTGAGCCCTCCCTGGAAGGCCCAACAGCACACAAAGGGCGTCCTGTCTTTCTGTCTGAGACCATCCTCTGGCTGTGCTTGGCCAGCCAGGCATGGAAGTTGGTGGATAAATGCCCCAGCTTCCTTTCCCCTTGGTGGGACAGTTCTGAGGTATGTCCTTCACAGTCTCTCAAAAGTTTGCTGGAGGCATTGAGCCAAAGGTGCGCAGGCAGTAACCTGTATAACCATGGATAATTTCCTTAACCTCTGAGTTTCAGCTTTTTGTGGGATGGGTATGGGGATTAAATGAGACAGTAATAGCACTACCACCATGAACTCATCAATTACTGGGAGCCAAGCATTTTTTTGCTCAGTGCTTTAAACACATGCTCTTATTAATTCTCATAGTGGCTATATGAAGTAGGTACTTCATCCTAATTTTAAAGATGAGAAAACTGAAGTATGAAAGAAGAAACAATTCACCAAAGAGTCGTAAGCTAGGTTCTAAACCAAATGCACTTGTTTGAGGGGCCAACTTTTTAATAAGTCGTACTATTAGAGTACAGGATCTAGCAAGGAAGCTGTCACCATCATCATCTTCATCATCTACCAGTACATAGCGTATAGCCAGTGCTCTGTCTGTATTTATTACACCAACAAAATAATGAATGAATGAATATTAGTTCCTCGAGATCATGAACTTTCTTTTGTCCTTCACTCTGTCTTTAGGTGGCAAGAACAATCCCTGGCACGTGGTTCTAAGAAAATCATGTTAATTGAAATGTATTATTTATTTGTTTTACTCTCACAAAAGCAAGTCACAGAAAGGAAATGGCCTTAAGATAGGAACAGTATTTATGTTCAGGTGTTGGGATAATGAATGATTTTAGTTTTATGCCTTAATTTTTTTTCTGATGGGCCTGCATTACTTTCGTAACTGGAAAGAAATAATCTCTGAAAAAAAAATCAGTCTGAAAGCATAAATGGGTCTCCAGGCGCCATGGGTGAGATACTGACATCAACACAGATACTAACTACTTCGAGTGGGTTCAGAGTTGAGACTGTAGTTGTGAATTGACTTTGGTGTCACACCTCACACAGCTCTTACACACTCCATCTTTCTGGAGGCTCATGATAGTCTAGTGACGTAGGCTAAGCTGGGATTAGTAGCCTCATTTCACAAGCAAGGGACCTGAGAGCTGAGTGAGGCTCTGCTTAGGGGCAGAGCTGGGATTAGAACTTGGGTCTCTTAAGTTTAGGCCCAGTGACCTTTCCACTCTACCCCAGCAGCCCCTCATGAAGACCCACTAAAGGAATGGGCAGAGGTAGGAGTGGGTCGGTGGACCGTGGACTCATGTGACAGCATCTGCAAGACCTTTTTATGCAGAGAAAGCCTGGCTTAGAGTTTTTGAGTCAGACCACCTGGGTCGGGATCCCAGGTTTGCCATACAGTGTCTTGGAGACATTATTTCATATCTTATGAGCCTTGGTTTTCTCATCTGTAAAGCTGGCCTAGTATCTTCCTGTGAAGATTAAATTGACACCAAGTAGGTGGGTATTCTGCAAGAGCAGCTCTGTCGATTGTCGTCATACTTGTGCTGTCTGTGCACATGGCTTTCTTTTTTTCTAACCTATGTTGATGCTATTGGTGTTTGTAAATTATTATTCCCATGTGTATTGGTCAGTTTTTGCTGAGTAACAAAAACCTCAGAATTGCAGTGGCTTGTTTGACAACAGATATTCATGTTCATGGATCTGTGGGTCAGTTGTGGTTTGGCTGATCTAGGTTGGGCCTGGCTCATGCTGGACTTAAGGTTGGGTTCAGATTTGTTCCATGGGTCTTCAATCTGGGGTCCAGACTAAAAGGCAGCAACTGATGGGCTAGGGAGACATACTCCTCTCATGGTACATCATAGGAGTGCAAGAGGGATGGGTTTGGGACCAGCACACTGTCACTTCCAGCCACGTTCCATTGGCTGAAGCAAGTTAGTGGTCCAGACTAGAAGCCAGTGAGGCAGGGAAATAAACAACACCTACTGCAGTGGGAAGTACTACGAAGTCACATGACAAAGGGTGGAGGTAAATCATTGACATGCTTGTAAAGAGTGAAGAATTGGGAAGAGTAATCCAGTCTGCCACATTGTCTCAGCTGGCCCCGTTGGGTGAAGCAAGGAAAGCAAAGGCAAAGCAAGTTGAGGAGTGGGCTGGGCGAGGCATTGACTATTTATGCAAGTAACAGGGCTTATTTTTCATAGACATGTGCTTAGTAAAGTTGTGATCCGGAGGTCAATGTTACAGGAATATCATGATCTGTGATACTGAGGAAGAGCATATGTTTATCCTTATGCCAGTACCACACTGTCTTGATTACTCTAGCTTTGTAGTAGATTTAAAAGTTAGGAAATGTGAGTCCTCTAACATTGTTCTTCATTTTCAAGATCATTTTGGCTATCCTGAGTCCATTGCATTTCCATATTAATTTTAGGACAAGGTTGGCAATTCCCCATCTAATTTAAACGTGTGATTCAAGGCTTGGGAAGATTCAGTCTGTCATTCTTGGCATTTAAGCCTGAAGGAAGTGGTTTAATCATTTATCCAACAAATATTTATTAATATTGTTGTGCTGGGCATTGTGTGGTTGGTGCTGCAGGATATACCAATGAGCATATCCAACACAGTCTTTGTACTCACAGTTTATAATTGAATCAAATCAATAGATATTAATCTTCACATTAATGAATACATAATTAAAAACTGAGATAAATTCCATGATATAATCTGGAGGACCAGGAAGAGTTTCTTTGAGGATGTAACGTTTAAGGAAGTACAGGAGTTAACTAGGCAAAGAGTGTGAGAGAGGGAGCTTTCCAGGTAGAGGGACCAGCATGGGCAAAGGGCCTGGGGAAGAACTACAGGATGTTCCAGGATCTAAAAATCTATGGCTTCAGCCTGAATCTATGGCTCCAGGATCTATGGCTGCAGCAGTGTGCCTGCTGGACAAGATAAGGTCAGAGAGGTGGGCAAGAGTCAGACCGTGTTCAGTGATTTAGATTTTTATCCTAAAGCACTGAGAGCCGTTGCTGGATATTAAGCTGGGGGTGGAGAGGTAGGAGATGACACAATCAGATTTGTGTTTTCAAAATTTTGTCTTGCATATCAACCAGTTGTAAGGTGTGAGTCTTATTTGGATCTGGGTTGTTTAAAACATTTGTTAAAAACACCATTTTTGACATTTATGAGACTATTAGGAATTTGAACATTGTATGGATATGTGATGATATCAAGGAATTATTACCATGTTTTTTAGGTGTGGTAATGGTATTACAGTTGTATTTTTGTAAATGACTTTATCGTAGAAATACATGCTGTAATATGACTGAAATGATAAGATGTCTGGAAATTTCTTCAAAATAATAATGCAGGGAAGGGAAGGAAAAGAGTATGAGTGGGGCAGGATTATGAGTTAATGACGGTTGGGATAGGATTGATTATGGGTTGATGGTGATGGGGCTGAGTGATGGGTACATGGGTATATGATACTCTTTGTGTCTGTACAAAATTCTCTAAAAAATACATTAGAGATTATTATAATTTTCTTATAATGAAAGATTTTTTTAAAAAAGGAAAATGCTATTCTAGTTTCAGTGTGGGAATCTGAAATCTGACCAGATTTCAGAGGGAGAAGTAATGATGAGGGAATTCAGTTAGGAGGTACTTGCAGTGGCCCAGATAAGGATGATGGAGGTTTGGGCCAGGGCTGATCAGTGGAATTGGGGAGGGACAGATACGAAGTAAGGTAGAAATGAATTGCGGATGGATTGAATATGGGAGTGAAGGAGATAGTGGGATCTAGTGTCTTTCGGTTTCTGGCCCTGGATGGAGATGCCAGTCTGAGCTAGAGATCACTGGGAAAGGACTAGGCAGGTCCCTTGACTTACATCATTTTCACACCCCACCTCACCTCTATTTCCTTCCATTCTGCAAATATTGAAGCTGTTCCCTTATGTAACACCTTTTATCCCAGACTTCCTGCGCTCTGTGCACTCAGCAATTAATTAAGTTTTGGTATGCATGAATTAATTAAAATCCTCTCCCAGGTTCAGAGGGGCCTGTCCTGAAATATGTATGTTAATATTTGTATCTACCTCCTTCCTGGGACAGGTTTCCTTTGCTGGGGGAACACCCCTGCTTTCCCACGGGCTCACAGCTGCAGGTGTCTGTCTGTCTGTCACATCCATCAGCACACATTAATTTCATGTTTAGGAGCCGAGGTCTAGAGAAGTTAATGACTTGTAAATTGCCCTCCAGTGAAGAGCTAGAAATAGAAGGCAGGAAGGATTCCTGAGCACTTACTTGCACGGAGATACAATCAATGATGGAGATACCAGCCCTTAGGTGGGGAGCTGAAATAGTGGTTTTCTTCATATTCCTGGACAGCCACTCTGTGGTGCAGTATCATTCCTAACAAGGGTGCCAGGCCTCCGAACGAAATCAGGTGTTGGTCTGAAACAATGTCTTCTGCCCAGTCCCACTGGATGACTCTTGTCACCTTTTTTCCCTGCCCTCCCCCATCCAGGTAATTTTCTGATGTGACGGCTGAGACATGAGATCTTCAGCCTCCAGGCTCTCCAGTTTTTCGTCGAGAGATTCACTATGGAATCGGTGAGTGGTCTCTAGCCCATCCTGTCCAGAAAACCCAGCCTGGGAAATTCTAAGGGATTCTTTTTGGGGGTTGAAATGAAAAATTTGATCAAATACAAGCACTAGAATCTGACAGAGACCATCCACCAAATCTCTGGTATTTTGTAGAACTGTAGACTTCTTGAAGTGTTTTCTATTACATTATCTATTGCCTTTATTTAGAAAGAAAGTTGTCTGGTTGATGGTGCCAGAAAGAAGTCAGGAATGGCAACGACAATGACACCACCAACAGTAATAGGTGCTATAGGAGTCCACTATGTATTAGGTTCTTTAAAAACATTATTTCATTTAATCTACCCAACAATCCTGCCAAGTAGGAATTACTGCATTCATTTAAGAACTTGCCCAGCTGGATTTGACATCAGTTTTCCCTGACTCCATGACCCTGGCCTTTTTCCTCTATGCCATGATGCCTCTTGCTAGAGGTGTGATTTACCCCATTTTGCAGCTGGGAATACTGAGGCTGGGTATAGGGGCATGTGATGGAGAGCCTAAGGAGTCTGACCTCAGAGTTTGGGAGGTTTGTGTTAGAGGATGATAAAAATTTAGATTGGACACGAAGAGCCGTGAATAGCTAGGGAGAGAAAGCGATGTTTCCAAGGAGTCAGATTGGTGAGGTGGAAAGAATGTGGGTGCTGGACAGCTGATTGAATGCTGGCCCTGGCTCAGACTTGCTGTGTGATCTCAGATAAGTCACTGATCTTCTCTGTTTCTTCTGTTTTCTTATATATGAAAGAAGGGTAATAAATATTTATGTTTCAGAATTTTTGTGCAAGTTAAAAAAGGTATACAGTGAAGTGTCTTGCATAAAGTAGAGACATAGAGCATTGTAATTATTTTTTTAATAATATTTAAGATGCAAATCATTTTTAAGGATGATTAGACAAACAAAAGTGTCCTGTAAGGGTGGGGGAGGTGCAAGACTGGTGGCAATGAGGCTAACCTGAGAGGCTTTTGATGTGACCTAGACATGAGGTTTCAAGGAACTGTTACCTCCTTCCAGGGAAAACAAGGCTTTACATGTTTATTTTTATAGTTTATTAAAGGATTACCCCAAATCATGTTTTATTTTATTCTATTTCTTTTTTAAGTCAAGAGTATAGCACAAAGTAGCATTAGTTTTGCAGGTGTCTTTTTACCTGACATTAATTATAATTGCAGGAACTCTGTGCATTATGAGAATTAGGTTTTGCTTTGAATGATACAATATCTAAAACAACATTGGCTTAAAAAAGTATATTTCTCTCTTACCTATAAGTTCAACACAAATGGTACAGAGATGCTATAGCAATTTGTGGGATACCCACGCTTTTTCTCTCTGTTTTTCTGCCATGTGGGCCTCCATTCCCAAGGTGACCTCATAACTCCATTCTAGCTGTGTCTGCTCCAGCCATCACATCTAGCAGCAGGAGGAAGGAACAAGAAAAAGAAAGGCAGGTCCCTATCCTTTAAGGATGCTTCCTGGAAGTTGTACCTACCACTTCTACTTATATTCTGTTGGCCAAAATTTAGTCCTCTGGCTACACTTTGTTGCAAAGAAGCCTGGGAAATGTAATCTCTATTCTGTAAGACTATATGTTTACCAAATGGAGAGTTGTTGTTATAGATGAAGAAGAGAACAGATATTGGAGGACAAATCTTTCTTTGCTATGCTAATAGTTATTGAGAGATTCTGCTGACAAGATAGGTTCTGCAGCCAGATTGCTAGAGTTTGAATTCTGGATCCATGGCTCCATAGTTATATAACCTTTGAAAAGCTACTTAACCTCTCTGTGCCTCAGCTTCTTCCTATTCTTTCCTATTTTATACAACCCCGTGAGGGTTCTTTTGAGTATTAGTTAAGGTAAAGCACTTGGAATAGTGCCTGGCACATAGTAAGTGCTATATAAGTTTTAGCTATTATTGCTATACTACTTCTCTTCCTACTTCTGTGACTACTACTACTTCTATTACTATGATCGCTTTCACTGTTGACACTACTGCTGCTTCTACTATTATTACTGCATCCACTAATATTACTACCACTTCTACTATTACTACTACTTCTATTACTTCTGCTGATCCGACTGCTATTACTACTATACCCCCATAGTTTTTAAGTTTTATACTCATAGCATGGTAAGTGTTGTTTTCCCCAGTTTGAAGGTAAGAGTTAGAGAGGACAGGTTATGCGTCAGATGCCATGGTTTACCCTGGGTAGGCAGGGGATAGTGACTGGATGGGAGCATGAGGTGGCCTGCCGAGGTCCTGCTCATACTCTGTTTCTTGATCTGGGTGCTGGTTTTGTGGGTATAAAAATTTCTTGACTGATACGCATGACACTGACAATTTTATGTATTTATCTTACACTTCAATGAAAACATGTCATGCAGCTGGACAGTGGTAGAGCATGAGTGAAACCTATACCTGCCTGATTCCAGAGCCCAGAGTCTTAACTGCAACATAAGGCCAGCACTTTTATTTGTATTTATTAATTCATTCATTCATCTAACTTATATTAATCAATTGCTTATTACTTATGTGCCAGGAGCTAGACTTAGGTTGCCTGGGATACAAAGGTGCATGCAGTAGACATGGCCCTGTCTAGAGGAAAAGAAAAGGGGCAAATACCATTCAGATTGAACACCACCAGGTTAGGTTCGGTGTGGGATGTCCTGGGGCCACAGGAGGGGCATGTAAGCTAACCTAGCCACACATGCTTGAATCTGCTAAAATAACACAGATGTCCATGTCCACCAACTCCTTTGATGGAGGAAAAGTTCCCACATCAGTGGGTAAGCTAACCGCAGAAGGGCTACATCAAGAAACATAAAGTAATTCCTTTTGTCCCCTGCTAACCAGCACTAAGAAGGGGTCAGCTTTTCTTTTCTTATTTGCCACTGTGACAGTTGTGAACCTACCTTGTATTCCATGGAGTGGGCAAATGCTGGAGCTTGCGAGTTCAGCATAAGAGAAGGGAACCACAGGAGTAAGAGACTTTCTACATGTGTCAAGACCATGAGTACAGGGACCTCTTATTTAAAAGAAATACGTGAATGAATGAATGAATAAAATTACAGCCCACAGTAATGCAATCATCATCCCTAGGTAAGCTCAAGGCCAGGGGAATAAAGAACAAGATCTGTTCCCCCCCACCCTTTTTTTTTTTTTTACCCAAACTACTATCAGAAAGGCAGGGGCACAGCAAATGGAAGCTGAATTGAATTCTGAGCCAGCAGTAGAAATCAGTTAGCCTATTTTCAGGAGTTTTCTCCATATGTAGAAATGAAGTGACCTAAACTTCAGACCATCCCAAGCCAAGCCCATGAAAAACCTCTGTGACTTCCTATCCCCCCCCTTTTTTTTTTTTTGCCTTTCCAAATGTCAAGCAGATGCCCTGTCATTATCATGCCGCCGGCTGTCAGCCCAAATTGAATTTCCCTGAGCCCAGCTGATGTCCCTTTTTGGCCGCAGGGCAGGGGTCAGGAATGTGTGCTGCACATGGACAGGAAACGTGTCCCTGGAGCTGAACGCAGAAGGCTGACCTCTCAACTCTGCATTTCTAACATAGTTGAAAGGGTTAGGAAGCCCCATGATTTCTGGATGTAAAAGAAAAAGAAATGTGTTTTAGAAAAACAGTATTCAAGTTCTCCTGTGAAAGCCCTTTCAGTATAATTGAGGCTGCTTGAAATTCGGCTGGTTATTTCATAGCATTGTCCATTTCTCAGTTAGATACATAAAGGAAGGAAGGTTCTGCCTAAACTGAGAGTTGGGAAATTATGATCCTGGTCTTGTCTCCCTCCTTCCCTTCATTTTTCCCTTCCCTCCTTTAAAATTTATTAAGCAGCTCCCATGTGCCAGGCCCTGTGCTAACTCCTGGGGAAATAAATGAATAAGACTCATTGTACAGCCCTTTTGAGCTTATCATTTACTGATTTTTAAAAAATGTATTCATTCTGCAAATGTTTATTGAGCACCTAATATGCTCAAGTCCCTTAGCAGAGCTATAAAAGACATGGTTTCTCCTCTTCCTGAGTTTATACTTCATTTTTTCATTTGCTTCCTCAACGAACACTTTCTGAGCACATACCATGAGCCAGGGACTGTGCCAGCTGCTGGAAGACCAAGGTGAACAAAACAGCTTCTGCTTTGATGGAGCTAAAAGACTAGACAGTGTTCTGTTAGTTTCCTAGGGCTACTATAACAAAGTACTACAAACTTGGTAGCTTCAAATAACAGAAATTTATTGTCTCACAGTCCTGGAGGCTAGAAGTTTGAAATCAAGGTGTGGATGGAGTCATACTCCCACTAAAACTTGTAGGAGACAATCCTTCCTTGCTTCCTCCTAGCATCTGGTGTTCGCCAGCCATCCGTGACGTTCCTTGTCTTGCAGCCTCACCAGCCAGTCTCTGCCTCAGTTGTCTCGTGGCATTCTCCCTCCTCCTCTCTTATAAGGACACCAGTCATACTGGATCAAGGGACTGCTTTGCTCTCATACACCCTCCTCTTAATTTTACATCTTAATTACATGTGCAAAGACCCTATTTTCTAGTAAGGTTACATTCATGGATACCAGGGGCTAGGACTTCCACTTTTGTTTGGAGGACACAATTTGACCCATTACAAACATGTGTGCTGATAGAAAGCACCCGCAGTGCCTGGGGTGTGGTGGGCCCTGAGCATGTGTTATTGCCTTCCCCTTCTTTCCATTTTACCTCTGCATCTACAGGGTAAGCACCTAGAGGGCAGGAACTCTGTGTTATTCTGAGTGAGTGCTTCCAGATTTCTTGCCAGGGAAGTGAGACAAATGTTTTCCTTGTGCTTTGGCAGGGACATTCTTGTGTGGTCCCCAGTTGATGGGGAAGGTTCTTTCTTGTTGCTTTCATGAGATTTTGTTTCTTAGGCTGGTTGGTAAGGGAGTCATGGGGAGAGACTCCCTTGATCAGAAAGCCCAGGCTGGTGGTTAAAACTGCAGGTTTCTCTACTGGTTCTACTGTTTGCTGGTTGTGTGAGCCTGGCTACATTTCCTCCCCTCTCTGCCTCCAGGCATCTCATCTAGACCTCTCATCCAGGGGTCTTTGTGAGGATCAGGTGGGATCAAATACAGTTTTCAAAAGAGTACCTGGCCCATAGTAAATGTTTGGTGTCTGCTTGTGGGGGTATTCCAAGACATATAACACTGCCCAAGGAGAGGGACTTGCCAGGCTTATTCAGCACATTCCCCTCAATAAAGACTCTTGTGGCTGGGTATGGTGGCTCATGCCTGTAATCCCAGCACTTTGGGAGGCAAAGGTGGGAGGGTCGCTTGAGGCCAGGAGTTTGAGACCAGGCTGGGCAATACAGGGAGACCTTGTCTCTAAAAGAAAGAAAAAGTTTTAATTATGATGAAATACACATAACATAAAACTTACCATCTTAACTATTTTTAAGTGTACAATTCAGTGGCAGTAAGTACATTCACATTGTTGTGCAACCATCACGACCACGTATCTCCAGAATTCATCTTGCAAAACTAAAATTCCGTACCAATTAAATGACAACTCCCCTTTCCCCCTCCGCTCAGTCCCTGACAGCCACCATTCTCTATGGATTTGACTACTCTCAGTACCTCATATAAATGGAATCATATAATATTTGTCCTCTTAGGAATGGCTTATTTAATTTAGCATAATGTCTTCAAGTGTCATTCCTGTTGTAGCATGTGTCAGAATTTCCTTCCTTTTTAAGGCTGAATAATATTCATTTGTATGTATCTACCACGTTTTGTTTATTCATTCATCCATAATGGACACCTGAGTGCTCCTACCTTTTAGTTATTATGAATAATACTACTATAAATAATGGGTGTACAAATATCTCTTCAAGACCCTGCTTCCAGTTTTGGGGGGTATATACCCAGAGTGGAATTGCTGGATCATGTAGTATTTCTGTGTTTACTTTTTTGAGGAACTGTCATACTATTATCCATAGAGTCTATACCCATTTACACTCCCACCAATGTAGTATGCAAGGATTCCTATTTCTCCATAACCTCAACAACCCTTGTTATTTTGTTTTTGTGATTGTAGACATCCTAATAAGTATTAATATGAATGCTTTTAGTGGGTGAATGCTTTTAGCAGGGACATTTCATTGTCAGCTTTGTATTTCATTTATGTTCTATGGCCCAATTAAACCATTCCCAACATTTATTTAAGCCCTAGGCACTGAGAATACAGAATACTAAATAATACACGCATGGTTCCTGCCTTCAAGGCACTCAGAGTGTGTCAGGGGAAATAGCTATCTAAACTGGTAATTTTAGTCCAATATGGTAAACATAATAATATATTGTTAGGTAGCGTATTATACCTTAGGTACAACTGAAAATAGTAGAAAATATTGACTGAGTTTAGTGTCTTGGTGTAAAACATATGAAGTCCATTATTGAAATGGACTGAGAGTCCTGGAATGTGTAGGCTGGAAGGGACTTTTCAGCACTTTCCAATAGAAATTTCTATGATGATGAAATCTTCCATGTCTGTGGTGTCTACTAACCATATATTGTTGTTGAGTCCTTAAAATGTGCCACGGACAATTGAGACACTGAATTTTTAAAGTTTATTTAATTTTAGTGAATTTCCATTTAAATTGAAATTAGTCATAAGTAGCGGCTACTGTGTGGGACAGGGATGTGGTAGCGCTCATCTTTACCTGGTTCTCAGTGACTATGTGTGTGAGTTACCTGGGGAACTGGGAGAAAAGCAGGCCCTCCCTCGAGTGTTTCTGATTCCTTAAGTAGTAGTAGGGTCAGGAATCTGTATTTTAACAACCACCACAGGTGATCCTAATGCGGTCGCAGCTTGAGAAACACTGAATTTTGTGGCTTTCAAACTTTTGTATCCTCAGAATATTTTCTTCAGATGAAAGCTTAAGAAAGAGCTCAGTGTGTGTAGAACAGGTGAGAGCAAAGCTGTTCTGGTTTAGGTGGGGCTGGGGCCCAGAGCTCCATACACATGAGGGGACCACACTCTACCCTCCCCAGGGGAGGGACTGGGGTTTCTTGTAGCACAATCTGTGCAACCCTGATCTGGCACAACCTCGTCACTTTTTTCATCTTAAATCCTGTGAAATGCAAAATAAGGTTTGGTTTTCTAGTAACTACAAGCATGCCAGAGCCAGTTAAAAACCAACAATTACCCCTGGAAATGCAAGTTGGAGCAGAAGCTCGGTTAGTGCATTGGTCGGCCATTTTTCCCCTTGAACTGGTCTTGAAGCCGCTATCTCAGCACCCCATAGCGGGATTGCAGAGTAGCGATTAAGAGCACGGGCTGGGCTGTCTGATGGACGTGAATGCTGGTTCTACCCCAGATCTTACTGGGTGGTCCTAGGCAAGTTTCCTCACCTGTAAAATGAGTGTAACAATATCTGCTACCTGACACAATACATGTAAAACCCAGCACTTAGCACTTGGTATTAGTTATTATAGCAACAACAATAATAGCTAACACTTAACTTCCTCTCTTCTAAGCACTTGCTATTTATTAACTCATTTAATCCTAACAGCAACCCTGTGAGTAGATAGGATTGTTATTTCCATTGTAAGGACAAACTGAAGCTAATGGAGGTCTGGAAACTTGTTTAAGGCCACGTTGCTAATGAGGAACTCAGGTGCAGGGAGTCTGGCCCCGGAGCCTGCAATTTTCACTTTTCCTCACCATTTTATTATATTATCCCTGGGCTCTAAAGAAAGTGTTTTAAGATCAGCCTACCTCCTCCAGGTCCCCAGCCTAGCTCTACATCTCAAAGCTTCTGAATTAATCTACAAGTCAACTCAGCTTCCAGGAAGCATTTGACCCAGCTGACCACTCCCTCCCTCTAAAGTCACTGGTTTTTTTTTTTTTTTTTGGCTTCTTTTGGCACCAGGCCCGCTTGGATTTCTTCTTAAGATGTTGCTGTCTCAATCTCCGGGTAGGGCACCTCTTGCTTCAACTAACCTCGAAATGTTTTTGAAGATGTCTGTATGTATGCTGTCTCCTTCCAAATTATATCTCCAGCTGAATCTGTCCTCTGAGTTTCAGTCTTGATTATCTCAAATGCCTAATTAATATCTCCATTTGGAAGTCTAGCAGGCCCCTCAAACTTAATATGCCCGACATGGCTTATTCTCACTGTTCCCACATGAGGAGGAGTGCTTTGCCCCTGCTTAAACCCACAGTGATCCCAAAGGTCTCTGCCTATTTTACTTAGAATGAAATTCAGATTTCTTACCATGGGCGACAAAGGCCAGCCTCATCCAACCTCTGCCTCCCTCTGCATCCTCCTCTGCCCCCACCCCATTTCCTCAAGAGGCTTCACTGGCCTCCTTTCTGTCCTCACACTCAACAACTGTTACCTCGTCTCAGCACTCTGCTTCATGTTGTTTGTTTGCCAGCAGGGCCCAGTCCCTGCACCCTCTGTCCCCAATCCCTTGGTCTTCATGTCCTGGAGTATATGCTCAAATGCTGTTTCCTCAGCACGCTTACCTTAATCCCTTTGGGCTGCTTCCTGTGTATCTTCTTCCTAGCACTCGTAACAATCTGGAATTACTTGTTCCTTCGTGTGTGTCTGCCACCCCCACCACACCATAAGCTCCCAGTGGACCACAATGGTGATGGCTGGTTATCCGCTAATGTTATTCCCGTGCCTGGCTCAGAGCCTGGCACACAGTAGATGTTCAATAACACATGTTGTTGAAATCAAATCAGCGGCCCCTGCTGTGTTAGTCATGAACATAAACTGCCAATTCTGGTCCTATTACTTGTAGAATCCTTTTATGGACAAGTGGTTTTCATGTGTATACGAGTGGTTGAAAACTAGATGTGACCTGGCCTTTCTGATGGACCTTGGTCTCTGTTGTCTCATTTCTCCTTCCTTGGTCATCCAAAATGTTGGGACTTACTAAGATACTCTTAGGGAAAACAGCAGCCTTGGATACCCGATCCATATTAAAGTTGATTTGATCTTGGTTTAAAATGGAAACTATGAGCTAATACATTTTAAAGATTTGAGTACAGTACAATTTTCTCTGTCTTTTTTAAAAAAAGAATAAAATGTGGAACACTTTGTGTGAGTTACTGTAGTGCCATAAGCTCCTGAGAGGGCTTTTCTGCAAATATTTGGGGTTTGGTGCTCATAAACAGCTACACAGGTTTTCCTGAGCATTGATAACCATGGCAAGCTTTCCAACGTGGAAATGTGCTTGTAAGCTGAAGAGCAGAGTGGTTGTTTTTGGCTTAGCCACAAAGCTGAAAAGGGAGAGGTTTACAAAGTTACTGCAGACAGGTCATTAGCACGGCTGGCTGCAGTGAGCTCTGCTGCAACTCTTCATTGCTTCTGCCTTTTCATCAGCGGCAAGATAATTGACTGTTAGACTCCTGAGCCACAGGGGCTGAGGTGAGTCCGCTTCCAGCTGCTTCTGCAGGATGAGATACAGTTGCCAGAAGTTTCCAAATATTGATAGTGTGCGTTTGTTAGAGGAGATTAGAAATGGAGTTTTCGCCAGTAAAGCGACAAGTGGTGATTGTGTGTCTACGGGGTGCAAGGTGCAGTACTCAGCCCTATGTCGTTGACTGTGTCAGCTGAGGCTGCTGTCTGAGTTCCCTCGTGCCCCGCTCCATTGTCCTCAAGACAAGGTATGGGAGTGGGAGCAGAGCTCAGGGCTGTGGGTCAGGTTGTGAGGGACTGTGTTACCTACATGTGTCAGCACAATTTTAGTTTTGAGTGATAGAAACTCAACGCAGGTCAGCTTAAGCAGTAAAGAGATTTACTTGCTCACGTAAGAGGAGTCCAGTGGTAAAACCTGGCCCCAGAAATGAATGACTGGACTCAAAGTTTGGTTTATTCTTCTCTCTGTGTCACCAGTGAATCTCTCTGTCCCCATGTCGCCTGCTTTCCCCTAGGCTGGCTTTATTCTCAAGTTCTCCATGTGTGGCTTCCAGAAGTACCTGACCTACTGATACCAGATTAGCAGCCGCAGCAGATAGCTAGCTTTCCTTCCCAAAAGTTCTTGCAAGATCTCTGAATCAATTTGCATTGGTCCAACTTGGGTCACTTGCCCAGCTCTGTACCAATCACAGTGGTGGACAAGGTCATGGAATATTCTGATTGGACAGGCCTATATCATCGGATCCCGATCATCCTCAGAATTGGGGGAGAGGTTGAAGATCAGCGGCATAGGCACCAAAGGAAGGGGTGGCCTTCCCAGTGGGAACTTAGAGTGCAGTCACCAGGAGAGGGGTGCTGGGGAAGCAAAAACACAAATGCCCACTCTACTAACCAAGTAACTGGAAGTAGAGAGAGCCAGGAGCACAAGTTCAAATCAGCTTCCTTAAGGGAGTGTTCAAGAGTCGCTGTTCAGAGAGTGACGTCAGCGACATGGTGGAATAGGAGGCTCCTGACTCTCCCTCCACCCACAGAGGCACCAAATAAACATCTATTCACCGATCAACTGCCTCTAAGAGTCAGAGACCAGTTGAGAGACTCTTACCTGCAGGGCAACTGAGAAAACATCCCCATCTAACTGGTAGGAAGCGCTGAGGCACACCTGGGCATGCCCCTGCCCTGGGCACTGTGCCGTAAAATCAGGAAAGGAATCCCCAACACCCAGCATCTCCCTGTGGAGAGGAGGGTTTGGACCTACAAGTACTGTCCTAATGCTAAGGTTCCCTAGAGTTTGGCTCTTAATTCACCAACTCTGGGAGCAGAGGGGATTAGACACGTCTGAGTCCGTGTTCTGCTTTGGCTCTTTTAAATGAACATCAAATACACCTCTATCAGCCAGCAACATCCTTGCTGACCCTGGAATTGCTCCAGGCCATGTCGGTGTGGTAGGAGAGCGGCATGTTGCCCATCCCCTACTGTAGCTCCTTTGTTCAGCTCATCCCATTGAATCAAAGACAGAATTTGGTCCTTGAGCCCTACCTTTAACTGCCAGCCTCCTCTGAAATGTGGGCCCGGGTCTCTGCCCCATCACATCGGGCATCTTCTCCGTGAGAGCAGCCTCTGCCGGGCAGGCCAGGAATTGGATGGGATAAGCTGCAGGTCCAAGGTAGGGAGGCAGGAGGAAACAGGAGCAGGGCAACCACCAAGGCTGCTTGGGTGAGCGCATTGAGCACTGAGGAGGCTGTTTTGTGGCTCTTGGTCCTCGGGAAAGTATAAGCCCTCGGCCCTGCGCTGTCTGCCTGCTGCTGCTTCCCTGTGTCTCCGCCAAGTGCCTCTCTGTCTGCAGTTCAGCCAGCCTAGAGTTCTGTTGGCTCCTTAAAGAACTCTTTGCTTTGCAATTCCTGAGGCATTCTTGAAGCCTTCCCAGATACTGCCCCCTGGTAAGGACACTGTCGGTGGCTAGCCTCCTCATTTTATGCATCTCCGTAGAGCCTTATACAGCTCCTCAGGGTGTGTGTGCATGTGCACGTGTGGCACCATCTTGCTTTTATACGTGTTCAGTCTCTGTCTTTCTCTAAGTTATAAGCTTCAGGAGGGTGGGGATCGTCTCAGTCTTGCTCACCACTATGCATAGCTTTGGGGACAGGACCTGGCACATAGTAGGCACTCAGTAAATGTTTGTTGAATGAATGAATGACTGGGCAGTAGGGAGTCCTTGAGGGTTGTGTGACAGGGTGACTTGCCCAAGATAGTAAGAGGCACCATCCTCTCTGAAGCCCACCTCCTCTAACTCCCAATGTCCCGCTTTCTGCCCCCTGCCCAGCAGTGGGGTTCTCTGAGTAGGAGGAGGGGGAAGGTGACAATTATAACACAGAAGGAGTGCTTGTCTGCAGCCCAGGTCGTAAATTACATAGTTATGTTGACAGCTTTGATGTTGCACCTGAAAAGTTGTAATTGCCCCTTCCTTCGAGCAGATTGTGTCTCAGGCGTGGAGGGGAAAGTGGTTTGTGCGTTTGTTGTAACCAGAGAAGCCCTTCCCTGATGGTAACTTGAGGTCATTCCACCTCACCTCAGAGGGTCCTGTCTTGCTTGAGGCTCTGATTGCCCTTAGGTTGCCATAATCTTGATTGGCCATAAAGACAACCTGGAGCCAAGCAAGGGTGGGATGTGGACCTACCACGTCATTAACACGTTTAGGGGACTCTGACTTCCCCCCTACAGGGGTTTGAATAAGAGTTTAGGTGAGTGTAACCTGTGTCACAAAGGAGAGTCTTCACAGTCAGCTAGCTGTAGGAAGGGCAGGTAGCCACTCTGGAAAGGAGCTGGGATACCTGGGCCCATTTTATGGTACCCGGATGACCAGGGAGACCTGGGCAAGTCCTTTTACCTCTCTAGGAGAAATGAGATAGTACTGTCCTTTAGGAGTTGGACATCTTCTAGTGGCAAGTAGTGGAAAAGAAAGAAAATCCAAGGCTAGTGCTGGCTTCAGGCCCTGCTGGATCTAGGATGCCACTGGGGTTGTCAGGCCTTAGTCTTTCCTTCTGTTATTATACTACATGTGGAAACTTTAAAAGGCTCCCCTGTCTACACCCCATTTCCTCATCTGGGGGTAATTTTTTTTTTTTTTGAGACAAAGTCTCACTCTGTTGCCTGGGCTAGAGTGAGTGCCGTGGCGTCAGCCTAGCCTCACAGCAACCTCAAACTCCTGGGCTCAAGCAATCCTTCTGCCTCAGCCTCCTGAGTAGCTGGGACTACAAGCATGCACCACCATGCCCGGCTAATTTTTTCTATATATTTTTAGTTGACCAATTAATTTCTGTCTATTTATAGTAGAGACGGGGTCTCGCTCTTGCTCAGGCTGGTTTCGAACTCCTGACCTTGAACGATCCACCCACCTCTGCCTCCCAGAGTGCTAGGATTACAGGTGTGAGCCACCGCACCCGGCCGGTAATATTATCATAGATCCCACACTTGGCTGCAGTGAGGATGGAATAAGTCAGTTAGAGAGTACTTAGCACTGTGCCTGGCCATGGTGGGTCCTTTGGGCCCTGCCGTCCTCTCTGCTGGCTTCGTTCTCAGCCAGGCTTTCTCCCCTTCTTGGTCCCTGGTGGTTCAGGGCTTACAGCATCCTGGCTCCCAGTCCACTGTAAAGAGTTTCTCTTTCTCAAAAAAGGTCTGGGATGAGGACGAGTCTCAGGCTCGCTGGGTGCAGGCGTATGCTACCAGCCAGGAAGCGCTCCTCTCAGGGGCTGGTGCTTGGGGACTCCCTTGAGGGGACAGGTCTGAGAAATGAGCGTTCTGCCTGCCGGGCTGGGCAAGAATGGAGTGGGGACCAGAGTAATGGCCAGATGTTATTTTCAGGTGGAAGATCAAATAAAGAGCCTTGTAAGCCTTGTTTTGAGAGAGGGGGATACTGGTGAAGAAGGAGGGCAATTAATGTGTGTCAGCCACTGACGACATGCTCTTCTGTGCCTTATGCCTTTGTGCATTCTGTTCCCTCTGCCAAGAATCCCTGTACATGCCCATTCATCCTCTTAAGACCCCTTTCCTCTGTGACGCACTCTCTGGCTAAAGAAGCTACTGCCCCTTCCCTCCAGCCTCATTTCCTTATCATTAGCTGTTGTTTTCATTTTTGAACTAGCATCTATTGGGTGACAGCACTGTGTGCTGGGGATACAAATGAGGATACATCACAGTGCCTGTGTCACAATTAGTTTGATCCTTCCTCTCTACTCTGTTTCTCCTTTTTTTCAGAGCAGTTACTTGTTTATTCATTTATTCAACAGATCTATATTAAGCACCTTCTGTTTTGCCAGGCATTGCTCTAGAAGCTGGGGATACACTGGATGGTAGGAGAGAATAAAATGGATAAATAGTATTAATGAACAAGATAATTTCTGGTGGTGTATAATTTAAGAAAACAAACAAGGATAAAGGGAGAACAAGAGATTATTCATGCAGAGGTCTGGGTGCAGGGTATCCCAGGCAAGGGGGAACAGCACGTGCAAAGGCCCTAAGGCAGGCACATTCTAGAAATGAGAGCAAACAGGTCTGTGGTATGGGAAGGGAGGACGAGGGTTTGAGAAGTGAGGTCAGGGAGGTGGGCAGCAGCCGGGTCATGTAAGGCCCTGAGACCGTGTAGCGGGATTAGATTTTACTCCAAGCACCTTGGGAAGCCACTGTTGCAATTCTTAGTCTGGCTTGGAGTACGCAGTCCTCTTGGGGCTTGAACACTGCATCATCTAATATGTAGCCATTAGCCACAAGTGGCTGCTGAGGACTTGAAATATGGCTTGTTCAAATTGAGATGTCCTGTAAGTATAAAATATATCAGCTTTCAAAGACTTTGTATAAGAAAAAGGATGCAGACTATCTCATTAATAATTTTTCAATTGATTACACATTGAAATGATAATATTGTAGGTATATTGGGTTAAATGACATATATTATTAAAATTAATTTCCTCTGTTTCTTTTTCCTTTTTTCCTATGGCTACTGACAATTTGAAACTATAAGCATGGCTTGTACTGGGTTATCAGCACTACCCTACTTTCACCTGCCTGGGTTATAGTTACCTCTTGACTTGTCCCTGCTCCTCCTTAAGGATGGTGACTGCATCTGGTTGGTGGAGTCTCAGGTGTGACAACATCGGTGCTCCCCTGCATCCCCTTGGTTGCACCCTGGGCTGCTGGTCCCAAGGGCTTTCTCTGGCATGCCCAGCTCCATGCAGGTTGGGTCAGAAGTGCTGGGAGTTAACGCCCTGGGAGTGGAGCAGCCCTTAGCGAAGGAAGACCAGAGCTGGAGAATAACTACTCCAGCTTCCTGTTCCTCAGGTGTGCAACCCTGAGGTGTGTTCGCTAGCATCTCCCTTCACTGGTAGCTTGCTCTTTAAAGCACCCAGTATTGGCTTCCTTCCCACCCATCTTATTTCCCCATTCGTCTACCTGGGATCATTTCCTATATAAACTCCTTGCACTCAGATCCTTGTCTCAGGCTGTGCTTCTGGGGGAACCTCCACCCTGAGACCTGGGGTGCCCAACACACAGGTGCTCAATAGGAGGAGGAGAAGGAGCATCCCTCTGGCACATCACCAGGTACAGGCTGGCTGTCTCCTCTTGGGGGTGGGAGTGGAATGAGGTGGCAGAGGCATCCTGGTCAGTCTCCTCCAGCCTCTGGACCTCTGAGTCTGAGGACGAGAAGCAGGGACTCACAGAGTGTGTCAGGCTCAGGGTGTGGTGTCTGGCTGGTCCCTAGTGTCAAGTGTCGCCAGTTCCCACACCCAGAGGGACAATTGAATCAGCAGCTGAGTCAGTGAGGGCACAGCCGCCCCACTGAGCACTGTCCTCTTGTGTCACTCTGACAAGAGGAAACAGGGAGTGTCTCACAGCAGGAATGGGGTGGGAAGTAGAGTGTCCAGCATGTACAGTGAAGTAGAGTGTTTATGGATACAATGTCTTCTGACCCCAAATGTGTGGGTTTTTTCCACACCAAGCAATTCTCCAATTCTCCTACAGTAACTGGGTATCCAACAATTCAAGTTAATTCTGACCCTAACTATCTGGAGCCAGTGCAGACCCCATAGACTAAGGGCATTGTCCCACAAGTTCAGGAGCTGCCTGTATTTCTGACCAACTGGCCATAAATTCAGGGGCTTCTCAAGTTTGATGATTTGCTAGAACTCACAAAACTCAGGAAAGCACTTTACTTACTATTACTGGTTTATTATAAAGGATACAACTCAGGAACAGCCAAATGGAAGCGATATACACAGGGCAAGGAGAGGGGGAGGGTGGTGGCGCAAGTTTCCATGCTCTCACGGGACATGCCACCTTCCCAGCACATCACTGTGCTCACCAGCCTGGAAGCTCTTTGAGCCCCATCCCTGCAATCCAGTGGTTTTTGCAGAGGGTTCATTATACAGGATGATTGATTAAGTCATTGGCCATTGGTGATTGGAGTCTATCTCCAGCTCCTCTCCTTTCCCCAGAGGTCTTTCTAGCCATCCTGAAGCCGTTTAGCTTCCCCAGGAGTCATTTCATTAGCATAGAAAAGACACTCATCACTGGAGAGACTACAAAGATTTTAGTTCTGTGCTGGGAACCAAAGACCAGATATATCTTTTATTATACCGCAATGGGGCATAGTATTAATGAGATCAGGTGGGAAAACGTGTTGAAATCCTTAAACAGATCTTGTTGTCTGGAACTGCTGGTGTGGGCCGGGCGTGGTGGCTCACGCCTGTAATCCTAGCACTCTGGGAGGCCGAGGCGGGTGGATCATTTGAGCTCAGGAGTTCGAGACCAGCCTGAGCAAGAGCGAGACCCTGTCTCTACTAAAAATAGAAAGAAATTAGCTGGACAACTATATTAATTTAAAAAATAAATTAAAAAAAATAAATAGAACTGTTAGTGCGCATCCATTCATTCAACAGACATATGCAAGGCACCTACTGTGTGCTCATGTTGTGCCTAGGTCAGACCCAACATTGCAGCCAGACGGAATCTTCTCAACATCACACCTGTTTATGTTTGTTGCTTAGAAGCTCCCTCTTGTTTCAAACTCTTTGGCATGACATCAAGGCCTTCCCGGGCCACCCCTGCCTTTCTCTCTTACCTCAGCTCCAATCCCTCCCAGGGTACATCCTTTATTCTCATGGTATTGGTCTGTTTGCACTCTACCACATCTGATGGATGTGTCAGTCCTCCCTGCACTTGTACCTGCTGCATAAATGCCTGGAACATGCTTTGCCAGCCATCCTGCTAGCCAGCCTCCTTCAGGAGGCGCCTCAGCATCACTTCCTCTGCGCAGTCCTTCCTGATTTCCTTTTTACCATTGCCCTGTCCCTTCCTCTATATCCCCTGTGCTTATTTCTTCTGGCACTTCTGTTATTCAACAGATACATATTAGGCACTTATCTGCTGAAGGAACTGCACAGTTAACTGTGTGTAAGAATTGCTGCTGGTATCTGTCAGCACTGATGCACCCTACTTGTATTATCTCATTGAATCCTCATGGCCTTAGTAGGCACTGGTATCAGCCCTATTTTTCAGGACTGAGGATTAAAGAGGTTAACTGAGGATTAAAGAGGTTAACAGAGATAGGAAGTAGTGGAGCCAGGATGCACATCCCAAGCGGTCAGACTCCAGACTTTTGTGCCTCACTAGGAAACTATTGTCTTTTCTTGTTCTGCGCTATACTGTAATGGTCTATTTACATGCTGCCTCCCTGTGTCAGTCTGGGTCCCAGCAGGAAACAGATGGCACATTCAAAATAGGATAATCTGAGGAGAGTCTAATACAGGAGAAGTGTGGGCAAGGGGAAGGGGAACCATAAGGGATAGTGGGGCACCCCAGGCTCCTCTGAAGGTCTGAAGGGGTGAAGGAGGGATGCCTCTGGGAAGTGAGAGGGCCCTCAGATGGCCGCTGAGAGGGCTAGAGCCTGGAGAGGAGGGCAAACATCCTCTTCTCGAATGTTCTTCTTCCTCCAGTTACATTTTAGCATGTCCCATTGCCTGAACCAACAGGAAGCCAGAGGGCCAAGGAGTTGTGAAATGTGTCTGGAGCAGATCAGGGAAGGGTACCGAGCAGGCCTGGTGGGCCACCTGCACACTCTAGTTGACCACAGCACAGGAGCCAGCAGACAGGAGGTGCTTAGGCACAGTGCATGTCACATGCATAAATAATGAGGGACTGATCTTTAGTAAAAAGACTCCTTCTGCAATGTCTGCCTGTTGATCACACATGGGCTTGGGAATTCCAAGCACGGATGTGTCTGTCTGTCTGTTCATGCTATTTGTGAGGTTTGTGATGGGGAAGATGATGGCAAATCCTTCTAACTCTTAGAAGATCTGATTCTTTTCAGTAGCTCTCAGAAAACTTTTCACACTTCTTGCCCCATTTCAACTTGGATGTGAAAATGTAAAATAGGACTTTTTATTTTCTAAATTTAATTAGCAAGTAAATGCCACACTGATCTCTCACCAGCTGCACGTAGCCATAATTACTGAGATAACTGGGCCTCGTCCTTTAGCCTTTGCCTGAGTTCCTCAGATAAAAGAAAGAAAAGCAGCCCCAGTGCAGAGTCCACTGGGGCCTGGCTGTGTGGACCTGGCAGGATGTGCTGGCACTCCGGGCGGCGCGCCCAGCCCAGCTTGTGGCCACGTCTACACGCCTCATGGTTAGGCGGCCCTCTCTGTGCTTCTAAATTAAAATCATCATAAGAAGAGCTCCCAGCCAGAGAGAGAGAAAGGGAGAAACAACCTGAATTATTGTAATATGTGCATCTGGGAGCCCATGTTTGCTGGATTGAAGGACCGGAAAGGAAAACTCTAATTCCAAATGATTATAAATTTGTTTTCCATTTGTATATAGTGTGTCAATGTGTGCTTGTGTTTCTGAAGAGGCAGGGGTAGGGGTATGTTGTCTCCCCGCTCCAAGAGTATCAGATCAAGTGGAGATGTATGTCTTCCCGTTTTGTTATTTGTTTCTCAGGTACATCAGGAAAGGCACAGCTACAGATGGCTTGGCTTTGAAATCACACAGACCTACTTGTTAGGACATGGGCAAAGTATTTAACCTCTCTGTGCCTCAGTTTCCTCATGTATAAAGTGGGGATCATCTTACATCCCTCTCAGGATGGTGTAAGAATTAAAGGAGATAGAACAGAGGTGAACTCTGAGTGCAGATAAGTGAGTAGTCATGGGAGCTCTCTTCCTTGGCCCTCCTATTTTTTGCTGGTGAGACTTCACTTGCCTACATTTTCTATTATACCGTTCAAAATCCCCGCCATTGAAACTAGAGGCACGAGAAGACCTCATTTCCTTCTTTCCTTCCTTCCTCCCTTCCTCCCTCATTGTTTTTCTTCTTCTTCTGCTCCCCCACCCACAGACCTCTTGGGCCTCTCTTCTCAGCTCTCCAGGGTGGGTCTCCCTCTCCATGGTCCATTCCTGCAGTGGCCAATTAAATATTAACCAGGGAGGGTACATTATGGCCTGAGGACCAGAGGATCCAAGGGTTTAGAGCCCTGAGACTAAACACACGTCAATAACCATAAACCATCCATGACATTGGCCTAGATCCTTTCCGGTTGTGGGTTACCAGGTGCCCACTAGGGAAGGCAGCTGTCTAAGGAGCCCGAGGCTGAGCCAGCAATGTGGCGTAGTTAGGAAACGGGGCAGTAAGCATGCAATTGGGGGAGATGAGACAGCCCATGATGAGGTCAGTTAGTCTGAGATCCCAATGCTGACTCTGGTAAGGGGAAGATCCCTGGAGGGGGGCCTCAAATGATTCTTTATGGTGGAAGCCTCTTTCACATTTTGCCTTGAGGGTAGTCCTGGATGCCTGTGGATGGGGGCTCTGTGAACAGTTACACCTATCGTTAAGGGATAACTCACTGCAGGTCTGTTATCCTCTCTGTGTGAAAAGAAGCCAGATGCATTTGGCTCCTGCTCTTTTCCAGGGCGAGGAGGTTGGGCACCTCTCAAAGAAGCCAGGCACCGTGGTACTGGTTAGGACTAAGATTTGGTCAGCCCGACTTTGACATCTGTGCTGCTTGCCCATCAGAAACCAAGGGATGATGAAGCCAATTCTCTGAGTGGGGGCAACACTTCCAATGTATTAAAGTCAACAGGTATATACGCTGGTTAAAATGCAATTATGTGAAATAATATGGCCATACTAGACCAGAAGCTTGACCCTAACTTAGCATTTTTGCATTTTGAAGAGGAGACCTCATTACCTCAGAATGTGATTCCAAAACTTTGCAGTTTTAGAAATAGGTAAGTATTTATGTAGTTGGTAATAGGAAAATCTGGCTTTTAAGCACTAGAACACAGAACTTGTGCCCAGATCAAATCCTTTCCAGATCCATGATGAATCAATGTGTCTTTCGTCTGGCGATCTTTGACTGTGGTGTGGTTGAAAGAAATGTGAACTTGGAGTCAGAACTTGTTTCAGAATCATTTAGTACCTTTCATTTAGGGCATTCTATTTTTACAGGGTTGTGCTGAGGATGAAATGAGATAAATATCTGAAAGCACTAAGTCCCTTGCCTGCTATAAGTGCTAGACTCATAATTTCCTTCCAATTTTAAATTAATCTCTTTAACTTCTTCGTACTTAAGGTCAGTTGGTATTAGTCTGCCTCTGTTGTGAATATACAGGTATTGGAATCAACCTTGGCAAAGCTCTGACAGGGACACAGGTACCATAGGGTTCTGAATATGGGGCCATTTTCTGGCAAGAGGAGCTGAGCTGGCCACTTTTCTGAATCAGAGAATGTGAAAGAGGGCCAGGGCCAGATCTTGTGTGTGTGTGTGTGTGTGTGTGTGTGCTTGCGTGCGTGTGTATTTATATTGCACTTTATCTTCAGAGAATTGGGCAGATTATGAAATATACAAACCAATGGAAAGATATATACATAAAATTCAGGATCACACATAGTCTGGAATATAAAGACTAGGGGTGGGAGTGTAGCTGTGTCCACCCTAGGATCTTATGGAGTTGTTAGTTTGAGACTGCATGTTTTTTCCTGAGCATGTGTTTGTGTGTGTGTGTGTGTCCAAACACACACGCACACACACACACACATGCAGTATTCCTGTGAACATTATTATACTTGTTTTTGGTGAATATATGTACACGTGTCTATTGGGTAAATTTCTAGGAATGAAATTGCTTATATTATCCTGTGGTTTTAGTTGACATCATCAGAGCAAATAATAATAATAGTTTCATGGAAAGCAATGAAAATTCACATACATAGTAAAATCTCAGTTTTTTGGGTTGAATGAACACTTATAGGACACAGAAGTTGTACTCTCATATATATATTACCATATTTTGTATTTACAACAACTTCTGAAGTTGTTGTTATTAGCCCCATTTTAGAGATGAGGAAAAATGTCTGAGTCTTTTTGAGAGACCATGTTGAGTCTTTTTTTCTTTCTTTCCTTTTTTATAGAAATGGAGTCTTACTCCGTTGTTCAGGCTGGAGTGCAGTGGCATGATCATAGCTCACTGTAGCCTCAAACTCCTGGATTTAAGTGATCCTCCCTCCTCAGCCTCCTGAGTGGCTACAGGCACATGCCATGATGCCTGGCTAATTTTTAGAATTTTTTTTTGTAGAGACAGAGTCTCTCTATGTTGTTCGGATTGGTCTCAAACTCTTGGCTTCAAGTGGTCCTCCTGCCTTGGCATCCCAAGATGCTGGGATTACAGGGGTGAGTCACCACTCATTGGGTGAGTCTTTTGCCCAATGTCATGTGACTTATAAATATTAGTGCCAGGATTTGATCTCAGGTCTTTTTACTTCTAAGTTCTGTGCTCAGCTTGGCCGTGGCTGATTTTCTTAAAGGGAGTTGCATTTTCTGTGAAGCTTTGGAACACTAAATATATTTTATTTTATGTTATTTTTGCTGGTTTTATTGGAAACTCTCCTAAAGATTTGCATCTAGCATGGTGCCTAAAAATACAGCCTCATGCCCCAAACCTGTTTTTGATTACAAATGTTCATCATTTTGAATATCACTTATTATTGAGGCTGGGAGCAGTTGAGTAGAATAGTTTGCCTTTGTTAGCAAGCCCATGTATTTAGAATTTCTTTTTTCATGGGGTGGTGTGTAAGCAGATTTCTAGTTTGCGATTGGTACTTTTTTCCCCTTCCTTGTAGCCTTTTCTCACTATTCCCAGCATATCTGCTCTGTTCAGTTTATTGAAGGCCTAAAAACTAGCTCATCAAACTTACTAGAATTGTGTGCAAGAGAAAACGGGGCCCAAGCGAAAGCTGGTGGGGTGGGTGTACCTGTGATTAAAATGCATAGGTTTTGGTGCATGGACTTTGTAGAAATGAATTTGTCTGTCTAGAGATCTGTGTGGTTTATTTCCTGGTTCCTGTGTTCTAGAAAAGATGAGATTGGATGTTTGTGTGTGTGTGTGTGTCCACATGCATATATATGTACTCCAGAAAAGGAGAAAGTAGGGTGAAAATTCCACCTAAGATCTGAAGAAAGGACTGTAATAAGTTTCAATCTGAATTCTCTCTCTCAGACAACAGCCTATAATATAAAATAAAACCAGCATTTTTGCCCTTATAAAGAATATTTGGGTTACCAGCTCTAGCCAACCATAGTGCATACAAAATTAGATATATCAAGCTACAGAAAAAAATAGTGTGGAAAAATCTTTCCTTCTTCCAAATGTTTCTTCCTCACTTACGTCAGTGTGGCTTGAATTCTAAAGAACACTAATGAGAAAGAAGGGTAACCAAAGAAAAGCCATTCTTGACTGAATAATACTGTATCAACCTGCTTTAGGGTTATAAATAATAGGTTGACTGATAAATATCATATCTATCTTAGGTAAACAAATAAACAAACAACAAAACTGGGATTCTATTTCAGCCATGGCAAGCCCACTGCTGTTTGTCTTTCTGGCAGGAAAAATCATTCTGAAATTTTAAATGATTGCTCTGAAGAGATTGATTTTAAAGCAAAGAAGTCTTTGAGCTTTACCATCTTACTTCCTGTTTGGAATCTGCCCTGTCTCTTCTCTTTTAACCAGATTGTACAAGGGTTGTGTAAATAAATTTGCTTCTTCAGAAATCTACTCTGTGGGAGCCTGTTGGCTCCTCTCTGGCTGTGTTTCTGAAGCAGCTCCTGAGATGAAATTTAAGTGCTTATAAAATGTAATGCCTGTACTTGGTGAATTGAGACCAGTCTTTTCAGTGATTCCGTAACTCCGTAAAATAGGCCTTGGTGAGTGTCTTCAGAATAATTGAGTAGATTCCCTAAGTCTCTAAGTATAGAATCTAAAATAGAGGACAAGTTGGGAAAATGACTTTGGTAGAATACTTCTAATTTGACCACTTCTGAGATTAGCTGTTTTCATATATTTTTAGTCGGTTAGCATTTTCCTGCGCCCAGTCTATTAACTTAGGATTAGATTTCAACTCCATATAAACAAAAACCCAAATAACATTAGCAATTAGGGTTTTTTCCTTTTTTTTTTCCCTCTCAGACCAGAGAAGTCTGGAGATAATCCAAAGTCAGATGGTGCCTCCATGGGTTTCAGTATCAAGCTGTTTTTGTCTCTCTGGTTCTGCTGTCCTAAGCATGTTACTTCATGACCCCACATGGTTGCTGGAGTGTCAGCCATCACATCCACATTACAGGCAGCAGGATGGAAGAGGAAGGGAAGCACAACAGGCATCTTCCTCCAGCTGAGTTAGCTCTTTTTAAGGCACTTTCCCTAAAGTTCTACATAGCACTTCTGCCAGGTTTAGCTACACAGCCACTCCAGCTATAAGGGAAGCTGGAAAATGAATCTTTTAGCTGAACACATTGCTGCCTTGAACCAAACTGTGGCTTTGTTACTGAAGAAAGGGAGACTAGACAGAGTGTATATAGAGTAGCCTATAAGCCCTGCCACATCCAGCAGAGTACTATTTGTACAAAGAGTGCTATATAGTAGAAAGGGCTTGAAACTTGAAATCACATAGACTTGTATTTAAATCTTAACTCCCCCATTTACTAATTGCAGGACCCTGGATCTAGTACCTAACTTTGCTGAGCCTCAATTTCCTACCATGAGGCGAGTAATAGCTACTTGGTAGGGTTGTTGTGAGTATTAAACAACATCATGTATATAAATTACCTTGTATATAGTAAATCATACCCATTATAGTTACTATTAACAAGTAAATTGTGCCTTTTGCCTGCATCATCATAGTGGTTATTCTTTAAATTGAGATGATTCACATAACATGTAATTTGCCCTTTTAAGGCGTACAATTGAGTGGTGTTTAGTGTGTTCACAAAGTGGTGTGACTATCACCACGATCTAACTTCAGAACACTTTTATTACTCCCCACAAGAAACCCTATACCTATTGGCAGTCATCACGTATTACCTTTCCGCCAGTCCCTGGAAACCATTAATCTGCCCTCTGTCTCTATAGATTTGCCTATTCTAGACATTTAGTGTAAATGGGATCATACACCATGTGGCCTTTTGTATCTTGCTGCTTTCACTCAGCGTAATGTTTTCAAGTTTAACCCCTGTTGTAGCATGTATCAGTACATTATTCCTTTTTATGGCTGAATAATACTTTATTGTATAGATATACCACATTTTGTTTATCTGTTCATCTGTTCATGGACATTTGAGTTGTTTCCCATTTTTGACAATTATGAAAAATGTTGCTATGAACATTGGTACACAAATTTTTTTTTTTTTTTGAGACAAAATTTCACTCTGTTGTCTGGGCTAGAGTGCGATGGCGTCAGCCTAGCTCACAGCAACCTCAAACTCCTGGGCTCAAGCAATCCTTCTGCCTCAGCCTCCCAAGTAGCTGGGACTACAAGCATGCACCACCATACCCAGTTAATTTTTTCAATTTTTAATAGTTCCAGGCTAATTTTTTTCTATTTTTTAGTAGAGACAGGGTCTTGCTCTTGCTCAGGCTGGTTTGGAACTCCTGACCTCAAGTGATCTGCCGCCTTGGCCTCTCAGAGTGCTAGCATTACAGGCGTGAGCCACCATACCTGGCCTAATTGCACAAAGTTTTGTGTGGACATATGTTTTCATTTCTCTTGTGAACGTACCTAGGCATGTGTCTTAGTCAGTTGGGGCTGCTATTTTCAGAAATTAGCATACACTGGGTGACTTATAAACAACAGAAATTTATTTTTCACAGTTGTGGAAGCTGGAAGTCCAAGATCAGGGTGCTAGCAAGGTTAGGTTCTAGTGAGGGCCCTCTTCCTTGTTCCAGGCTGCTGACTTCTCATTGTGCCCTTACATGTTTGAAAAGCAGCTAGAGAGCTCTCTGGGATCTCTTTTATAAGGCATTATTTCCATTTATGAGGGCTCCAACCTCATGACTTCATTACCTCCCAAAGGCAACAGCTCCTAATACCATCACATTGGGGTTAGGATTTCAACATATGAATTTTAGAGGACACAAACATTCAGTTCATAACAGAATGGAATTGCTGGGTCATATGGCAACACTATGTTTAACCTTTTGAAGAATTGTCAAATTATTTGCATCATTTTACATTCCCACCAGCAATGTATGAGGGTTCCAATTTCTCCACATCCTTGACCACACTTATTACTTTCCATCTTTTCAATTACAGCCATCCTAGTGGGTGTTAAGTGGTATTTCACTGTGTTTTGATTTGCATTTTCCTAATGATTAATGATGTTGAGCATCTTTTTGTGTGCTTATTGTCTGTCCATTTGTATATCTTTGGAGAAGTGTCTATTGAACTCCTTTGCCCACTTTTAAATTACTTATTTGTACTTTTATTGTTGGATTGTAAAAGTTTATATATTTTGGATACTAGACCTTTATTAGATACAGATTGAATATCCCTAATCCAAAAATCTGAAATGCTCCAAAATCTGAAATTTTTTGAGCACTGACGTGAGATAGTGACACTTTGGCTTTGTGATGGTTCATTGAACACAAAGTTTGTTTCATGCACAAAATCATTAAAAATATTGTATAAAGTTACCATCAGGCTAAGTATAGAAGGTGTATATGAAACATAAATACATAAATATATTGGCCCCATAAATATGGGCCAATAAATATAAATATCATAATATAACAAACATAAATCTCTTGGGGCTCATACCCAAGATATCTTATCATGCACATGCAAATATTCCAAAATATGAAAAACTCTGAAATCTGAAACACTCTGGCTCCAAGCATTTTGGAAAAGGAATACTCACCTTGTATATGATTTGTAAATATTTTCTTCCATCCTGTTATGTGTATTATCTATTCTTCATAATAATTCTTATAAAGGATATTATTATCACCATTTTACACAGAAGGAAACTGAGGCTCTAAGGCAGTGAATAGCTTGTCCAAGATAACATATTTTACTAACTGTGAAGATGGCACTAGAATCTAGAAAAAGATTAGCCAGAGATTTTTAGTTTTAATGGTGAAAACCCAACTCAGAATAGCTTTCGCTAAAAAAGAAGTATAATTGCTCATATAACTGGGAAGTCCAAGGGTTGAACTAGCATTAGGCTTTGGATAGATTTTGTGGATCCAATGGCTCAAATGATGTCACCAGGACTCTCCCTCCCCCTCCCCCATCTCATCATCTTTTGGTTATGATCATTCTTGGGCAAGTTCTCTCATGTGTGGCAGATACTGTCACCAGTAGTTGAGGACCTAACAAGTCCTTTGAGCTAGACCTTGTAGAGAAAAGGCATATCCCTCTTTACCCTGGCTTCTATATCAGTCCTCCATGAAGGGTTTTGATTGGCCTTGCTTGAATTAAAACAACTGTTCTGATACCCATCAATGCTGTTTTCTGGAATACTCTGCAAAGCCTAGGTCCAGCCCTTTGGTTGGGGAGGGGGAGGCATACCATTGACAGTCTCTGGATAATCAGATGGCATCAGGTAGGGATAGTCCCTAAAAGAAGGGGATATAGGGCAGACAGAAAATATAGTCAATGTCCTAAAGGTCTTTCTGAACTGCTGATAATTTCAAGATGCTAAAATTAGTTGGAGTAAACTCATTCCTAAACCAAAATATTGGGAGAAAAGTTAGTTTATTCACACAAAACCCCAAAAGATATTGAAAATAATCTCCAGAGCTAATCAACATAAGTTCTTTGCTGCCCATGTAAACATAGCAATTTTATAAATTAGTTTGTATAATATCTTTAAACCTCTAAGGCCAGAGCAGAAAGACTGCTTTTTCAAAAACAAAACCAAAAAGAAACAGAAAATAACAGGGAACAGAAACTAGATGCATCTGTCAGGAGGTTTGCTAGTAACTGTAGAGGTTTTTTAAAAATTTTTTTCTTAGAGCCCCTAGTATGATTTGGAATGTTCACATTTGAAAAAAGATGTTAATCAAATAGCACACGCTAAGAAGAAAACTCTGCAGTAGGTGGGCAATTTTTCTTTTTCAAATGGAGCAATGCCCCCCATTTGACATAATTGTGGAAAAATCCTGCTATGATACAGCTCATTGTTATGTAGGTTCAGTGACATTGCAGGTGAAATCACATTTTTGAAAACAACAATGGGATACTGTGACAGATTTATATGATACAGGGTATCTCTAACAGGGACCCCCTCCCCCAATCCAGACTGAAGATCTCCAGATCAGTTCTTGACTTATCAGTAGCTCTGGAAGCAAAGCTGTAGGCCTCTTGGTGTTTGAGGTTGGTTGTCACACTGATGTCGAAAAAGGATTTATCTTTTGAGTTATAGGATGTTATTGCCTGAGGGACCTCAGAGAGCTTCTGCCCCAGGCTGCTGATTTTAACCACAAGGAAAATGAGGCCAAGGAAGGTGAAATGATTTGGCTGAGGAAAAGGAGCCAACCTTCCTGGCATTCTGTGTCACAAACATCTTGTTGCTAAAGTCACAAATAGCTACCATTTATCAAAATTTTCTTCTGGAGTAGTAATTCAGAGGATCAGCAACTTTGAAAAGTGCTCAAAAAAATAGGTCTAACTGGGCTTTGGGCAAATCAGAGAGATAGTGATACATCAAATTATCTTTCCTTGTACTTTACATTCATTAGTCATATTTTAAAAGTATGTGTTTATTTTCTTTGGAATTCTTTGAATGTTTTGTGATTTGTGCTGAAAACTGCCTGCATGTGAATTCCCTGATGACAGAGTCTGTCTCTTCTGTAGTTTTTTTTTTTTTTTTTTTTGGCTTCTGAAGAGTCTAGCATGGTACCTGTTTAGAATGCAAATAATGCTACTAGTAGCTAACATTTATCGATCACTTACTATATGCAGGCACTGTGCTAAACATCTTGCATGTATTATTTCATTTAAACTTTGTAACCATAGGAGAGATGCCTTATCATCTTCCTTTTAAAGGTAAAGGAGCTAAAATTAAGTAACTTGCCTAAGGCAACAAACCCCATTAAGAAGCAGAGCTGGGATTGAACCCCAGGTAATCTGAATCCAGATCACACACATTTAACCACTAGAAAGGTTATAGAGCTGCTTAATAACTGTTTGTGGAATAGAACTGAACTGACTGGTTCCAACCTAATACCTCTGCACTTGTTGGAGAATGTCCTCAGGGATTCAGGAGGCAATGATCTCATCTCTGAAAATGACTGAGGGGTAGAGAACTATGTCAATCAGGAGAGTAAAGTGGACTTGGCAAAAGGAGACATTTGACTTGTGCTATCCATGTGTTGGGGGGCTGCTCTGGGTTGGGGTAAGGGGTGGGTTGCTTAGAAAAATATCATACTGACTCCCAGTGTTTAGGTCATAAAACAGCCCATCTTTTATACAGTAGCTCTTAAGGAAGGGCAGGGTTGAGGGAGGGAAGATTTGGAATTTATTGGCTTTGGAGAGCAGGAAAGAAGAGAAAAAGGCGACTGAAGCGGGGAGAAGAAAATGGAGAAGAGAGAATGAAATCAGGAGGTGAGAACCATGGGGCACAGTCTTCTTGATCTAAATTGGGGGTGTCAGTTAAGTGATGGTGTGCCAAATCTTATACTGTGACAATTTTTAAATAGTAGACAAATCAGTAGGCATTCCTTGAGACTGTGATGCAAAGACCCACATAATCTGCTGTAGATGGTAGTTTCTGAAGGTCTTTAATCTTGAATGAATCTTCTCATATTCTTGAAATGTGGGAAAGGTGGAGAAGTGAGAAACCCCTGGGAAGTGGGATACCTGGCGTCCGTCCCTAGTTCCCACACATCTGCCAGGGAATGCACATTTGCTCATTCATTCATTTATTTATTCTTTCCCCCATGTGTTCAATAAGTATCTCTTAAGCACTTGGGACTCTGGGGCTGTAACAGTGAACAGAAAACCCTCCTGGTCTCACGGAGCTCACAGTCTAGTTTGAGAAATATAAGTATTTGGAAAATGGTGCCTTAGAAAATGGTACCATGGAAAAGGGCCATAAAAGAGGTGCATTCTCAGTCTTGACATAGCACACAAGTGGGCATGATTCAGTGTGATCAACCAAACTTAAAACCAATTCATCAAAGAAAAAGGGAAACTTGGATGTTCTGTAAGTTTTTCTGATTTTTCAAGTGAATATTTCTTTTTCAGGAATAAAGTAAGATTTAAAATCCCTCATTCCTATAGATGACAAGTTTTTAGGAATCCCATAAAACACCACAATTTTTCTTCACTGGAGGTTGTTTTACTTATATTAGAACTGATGTAGCTCATAAAAAGGAGCCAGTTCAATTCAAAACACATTTATGGGGAGTCCACAGGGGACCAGTACCAGGCAATGCCTTCCTGGGGAAGAAAAAGCCTGCAGGGTTTGGATGCAGACTGACTATGAATAGCATTTCTCCACTTATTAATTGTTGACCTTGAGCAGATTGTGTATATCTCTGAGTTCTCTCAGCAGAAAACATGCTACCCCACTAGGTTACTAGGAAGATTTCAGGAGATGGTGCTTGTAAAATGTCATGCCTGGGGCTCCAGGAATGTTCTCTCCTTCCTTTGGTTCCTGGGGGATGTAGCTGATGCAGAGATGGATAGGATTTGGTCTCCAAGTGCCCTCAGGGATTGACAGTCTGGGAACTTTGTATTGCAGGAAACTCAGTAGGCAGGTGTGAGTCTGAGCCAAGCCCTGCCACTAACAGAGCTGTTTGTTGCTGGATAAGTTCTCAGTTTCTCCCTCAGAACTGTGCCAGTAGCCTCCAGTTGCTTAAGGCAGAGTGAGAGAGGCTAGTCTGCAAATATCCATGTGAAGATTAATCCCAACTGGAGGAATGGGGCAAGGAGAATGCTCCCCAGACCAGTCAAGTTTGCATTTGAGTTGGGCTTGTAATGAGATCCAGAGGAGGAAAAAGATAACACATAGAGTCTAACAGAAAAATTACCCCAAGGCTGTAGACCCATTCATTGTCTTTGATGAGCCAGCAGAGCACTGTGGCTAATCACATGGGCTGTGAAATCAGACTGCTTGGTCCTGCTCCACTGCTTGCCAAGGTGACCTCTGAGCTTCAAGGTTTCCCCTGTGTTTAAAATGCAGATAACACAATATTTGCTTATATTGTTGCTGTATTAAGTGAGGTGGTGCCTGTAATGACAATGACTCAGAATAGTGCAGGGCACATAATAGCACAATTATTAGCTGATATTATTCTTTCACAGGACTGAACAGAAATATATTCCTGAGTTCATTCAGTTGATATTTACATTGCCTGTCTTCTGGGTTCCCACCATTCTGCCTGACTCTCGTTGCTACCTCCATCAGAAGGAAGAGTCAGGCAACAGGGAGGTAGAATAGAGAGTAGTTTTTTTGTCTCCAAACCATGTTCATCTCCTCTTTACTTACTGAGAACACTCCAGTGGTTTTGCTTGGAGTATTTAAATTAAATTAAGTACATTTGGGACTAGAATTGACTTTTTTCTTTATTACATGAAATTGCATGAGTGCACTTAGGAAGCACTCATACAAAGAACATGAAAAAAGCAATCTTTAGTTTATGTAGAATGTAGCAACATGAGCCTATCAATAAACACTGATATCAAATACATCCCTCCCTCCTCTTGCCCTGGCAGCACTTTCCTTTCCTCTACCACTTCGTTAAGACCGTAGAAAACGAATTCACAAGTTATCAGGGGAAATAAGGATACTTTCTTTGGTTGCCTAGGCTGGGAGAAATATTTTATCTAACAAAGTAGCACTATATGGAGTAAAAAGAACAATTTTGCAGGCAGTGGAAAAAACACTGGATTTAGAGTCTTCCAGGCTTGGGGACATTAACTTGCAGTGAGATTTTTATTGTGTTTCAGTTTCCATTATTGTAATACTTGCATCTCAGGACTGCTGTGTTAATGAATCCAGACACTGCATGTATAACAAGCAGTGCAGCGCCTAGCCCAGGATAGGAGCTCAGAAAGTAGTATCCCATACCCTAGCATCCTCACGTTTCTCTCTGGTAAATTTGGGATCATTGTATTTACCTTATAAAGTTGTCATGAGGTTTAAAGAAGGATTAATGTGCATAAAAGTCTATACTTAGCAAAGCGTCTCGTATATAGTAGTTCTTAGGGAGTATTTTGTTTTTGCAAAAATATCACAATTTGTGTGTCCAGATTAGGTTTTCAAAGTTCCCATAATAATATCTGAAAAGTATTGTCTACTTGGGATGTTTCAGACCCTGCTAAGTACTTTATATGCCTTAGCTCACTGAATTCTCAGAACAGTGAGAGAGGTACTATCATTGCCCTCATTTTATAGATGTGAAAACTGAGACTCAGAGAATGACTTTAACAAGGTCTAATCGCTGCTATGTGGTAGAGATATGAAACACAAGTCTTTCTCCTTTGAGAATCAGCTCATAACTCATGCTCCTGTCCCATCCTCTAGAAGTTGCTTTACTTAGAACATCCTTCTTTACAGGAACAGTGTTCTATGAAAATGGGGCTTTTATTTTATTTTACAGACTCAGCTCACTTCTGATCCTGATTGGTATTCATCCTATTTGACTCTAGATATTGTTTATTTACTTCCAAAATCTAAAACTATTACTAATGGATCTGAATGCACAAAGGATACTTAAGAGAGTAAGTGAGGTCTCTGAAGACTGTTCTCAAATCTGAGATCTCAGACTTTGGGAATTACGGTGTAGCCTTCCCCTCCCCCTCTTCTTTCCTCTACCAAGTGACCAAATTTAGAGATGAGTCGCGGAATGAAAGAAGATGTACTGATAGTTCATCTTTGACATCAAAAAGGGAGTTCAAAGGGAATTCACACTGGTTGATTGTTCACTATGCATCAACCTCTGTATTTACATCTTATTTTATTTGACATAACAACCTGAAGCAGTGTTTTATTAGAGAAAGCAAGGCTAATAAGTGACAGTAGAGATTCAAACCCAGGTCCATGTAACACAAAGCACATTCTCTTCCCATACCCCATTGCAACAGTGGATTAGAGCACTGAGAGCTCTCTTGGTTTCTTAGGCCCAGAGAGCACCCCTGACTTCCCATCCCCACTCACCGTCCCCTGGTTTGTTGTCAGTCACCTTGCAAATGCCCTGGTTATAAGGCTGATGGGCGAGACTGAGGCCTGCAACTGGAAAAGTAACTCAGATACGATACGGTTCACTAATGACAGTAGGGTCAGTAGTGTCATCGCTGTCCAGAAGAATAAACCACCACTGTTCTGCCTCTTTTCAAGGAGATGAAGCACATCCTGCCAGGACCACTGTCCTACCCTAGTCAGCAGTGCTCAGAGTAAGAAACAGGAATGAGGAGGACAGAGGTCCTGAACAGTGTTTGTATAATGATGACAACAAAGATGATGCTTTCTTTATATAAAGCTAGGTGTGCATGAGTTTAAATATACGTGTTTGTATCTTTTTCTTGGCTCTGGGAAGGATGGTGTATATTTCCGAGCAGCCTTATGCAAAGAAATCCAGCATTTAAGTTTTATCCATGTCAGTCCCTGTTTGCTTTCTGATATCCAGGAATGGTTTTCAGAGTATTTGAGAAAATGAGAGGTGCAGATGGTTTTCACTGAGGCATGGCTTCAAATTTAAAGAGGATTATGGCCCATGAACCCCAGAAATGGTGGGTAAAGGTGTGAACCTTTGAAATTCCAATTACAAACCAGTCTGAGGAGGTATATACTTACTAGAGCACAATATGTCATTGTTAGCATATTTTTTTCTTGGCCGAAGGAGACGGGGGAGGAGCAGATACATAACATAATCTTCAAATGAAACTGAAGCGGCAATTGATGGCAGCAGTTTGGATTCTCTGGTGAATTCATTCAAGAAAGAAATCCCCAGCTGTCTACCATTGCAGTTAGCTTAGCTTGTTGTAATAATCTTTATTCTTTGCATCTGCAGAGCTGAGTATCTACACAAATCAGCTCCTGCTGGGAGGGCTCTGCGGTCATCTTGATACACCCACCCCTTTATTTTACAAACGATGGCGCTAAGGCCCAAGATGACAGCATCAGTTATTAGGAGAGAAAGCTCTGGAACCCAAAGCATCCTGGAACTGAGGCAGTTATACATCAACTCTAGGCTTTTAATAGCAGCTCTTATTTACTGAGTGTTTACTATATGCCAGAGACAGACAATGGAAGGCGCTACTAGCCCAGTGGAGGTGACAGATGCTAGATGACAACTTGGGATAGAGGGGAGAATAGAATAAATGCAAAAATCTATGCCTGAATTTGTTTGCAGCCTAGAGGAAGGAAGGCCTTGGAGTGAACTCTAAGCACTGGGTGTTATGTTGAGAATGATCCATGGGGTTCCAGAGGCTCAGAGAGCTTAATTAGCCCAAGCTAGTAGGGGACATATTTGTTCCAAGTCACAGAACTTTCCAGGTGCAGGGAAACTTTGTTAGACTGTGTGGGTGGCTTATACTTCAAAAGACTATGTTCTGTCAGCTGCTGCACATGAGCAAGTGACCTCCAGGTATGGACCTTCAACTGCCTGCTATCTCCATCTGCCTTTCTCCCCTGATCCTCAAACTTGGTGTGTCCTAAACCAAGCTTTTAAAGTGCTAATGGGTGCTTGTTTATTTACTATTTTTTTTTTAAAGATATGTCTCTTGAAGGTGATTTCTCAACACTTCACTTTGCCAGAGAAGAATATTTATTCTTGTACAATCTTGTAAGGACAAGATTCTTCCTTTAGTGAGCTGGAACACTGGCCAGTCTGAAGCGTGGACTCTTAGAGGACATTGATGAGCATGTGGCTGGAGGCACAAGTTCAGTACAGCCAATACAGGGAGATAAACATCGCATACTTTCCTAATGGCTTTCCTGTGCACAAACTACTTTCTCATGTTATCCTTTAACTCAACATAACAGCTTCTTCTGTCTTCATGAGGGCCCAAGATCCCATAGCCACCAGGGAGGGCATGTGTGGCGCATCCCTCTCATTCTTTTCTCCTCAACACGTGAACTCATCAGAAAGGCCTCTGAACATTCTTTATGCTACAGTAACTTCATCACTTTCTCACTTTGTATTTGCTGCACTTTATATATTTGCTAGTTGTCTGTTTCCCTGCTAGCTCCATGAGAGCAGGGGAATTGTCATTACTGAATCTCCAAGGCACATAATAGGTGCTTAGTAAAACATTTGTTGACCGTTGATGAGGTGATACATTTTCATTTGACAATCACTCTGCTACTTCTTGGGCCCGATGCTAAGACAGAATCTCCGTATGAGATGGCAGAAGCTCAATCCTGGGGCAGGCCGCAGGGCCAGCCTTCCACTCGGTGGGAGACCAGCTACCAGGCGGCTATCCAAGGCTCCCTTGGTTTGAATTACAGGTACCAATCCTGCGGTGCTTCCTAAAGGCCTAGATTTTTTTAAAAACCCAATTTCATCCTCAATCAATGGTGAGAAATTAAATAGATTCTTTGGATTAAGTAGATTGAGCTAGTTTTAAAAATAGCCATCTACTGGGGCCAAGGAGTGAGCTATCAACAGATTGGCACTTTTTCCAATGAAATTTGGCATCTACTTAGCGCTGAACACCATTTGCAGCTTGGGTAATGCTTTTTACACTCCCTGACCCTTTCCTCCAGGTTAAAAAAAAAGTGCAAAGGAAAGATTAGAAAATTGTAACAAAAATACCAATTCATTTGTCTTCACTCTGCATTTTGGCGACCTAAGCACACTGCACAAAACTCACCTTCCAACGGCGACGAGCGCCCTGCCGAGGGAGGGAGGCGGGCAGGCGAGGAGGGCGGGAGCGGGCGAGCGGGCAGCTGCAAGCCGGGGCCCCAGGAGGCCGCCCTTGCGCCCCGCGCCCCCTGCGCTCGGCCCGCAGCCCTCGCAGCGGGAGGCAGCTCGCTCGGCCTCGCTTCCTGCACCCACACGGGACTAAAAAAGAACACGCACAACTTTTTCTGGTGCCCCTTCTTGCAAAACGCTCGCGCAACGAGCTCGCTGAAGTAACCGCTCCGGGGGCGGCTCGGGGGCGCGGGTTTGCGCGGCGCGCGCGCCGGAGCGCGGCCCGGGAGGCGGCGCGGGCGCGGGCGGGGGCGGGCTGGGGGCGGTGCGCGGGCGGCGGGGCGGGGCGGGGCGGGGGCCGCGGCGGGGGGCGGCGGCGCGTGCGCAGAGCACTTCCTTGTTTGTCCCCGTGACCGGAGCGGGAGCGCCGCCCGCCCGCCAGCCCGCGGGAGTGTGTGTGCTCAGTCAGTCGGGCCCTCGCCGCCGCTTGTCAGCGCGTCTGAGGAGGCAGCGCCGGCCGCCCAGAGCTGTCCGGCCCGCGGGCGTCCCGGCGCAGACCCGACCCCGCGCCACAGCTGCGTCCCCTCCCCTGCCGCTGAGGAGCCGCCGCCGCCGGCATGAGCAGAGGGAGGCGGGTCCCGGACAGCCCTCTGCCTCGCGCGCCGCTTGGAGTTTGAAGGGCCCCGCGCCGAGCGCCGCAGCCGCCTGCCTCTGCCCGCCCGCCCTTCCAGCCGCCGCCGGGGACAGCAGCTGCGCGCCAGGCCGGGCGGCAGGCGGCGAGTGGCGGGCAGCGCGCGGGGCGTTCATGAGCCGCCGGGCGGCCCGCGGCCCCGGGAGCCTGCGCCGTGACTCACCCCCCGCCCCCGCTTGTGTCTCGCCCCCCCGGCAGGATGCCGGACCAGATCTCCGTCTCCGAGTTCATCGCCGAGACCACCGAGGACTACAACTCGCCCACCACGTCCAGCTTCACCACGCGGCTGCACAACTGCAGGAACACCGTCACGCTGCTGGAGGAGGTAGGTCGGGGCCGGGCACCCCGGCCCGGCCGCGAGGGCGCTCGCTGTCCCCGCTCGCAGCCGCTACCTCGCGGTTGGGTTGTCTTTTGCTTTCTGAGCTGGGGAGGCAAGGGGATGTTGGGGGCTGGGGGAGCCACACCCCCTCCAGCAGCCCCTTGTTCCCAGGTGCATAGGGAACTTCAGACGTGCGGACCCCTTTCTCATTTGTCCTCCCTTTCTGGGGTGCTGCGGGTTTAAAGGTCGGGGAGAAGACTGGGCGAGCTCTGGACCCTCTGAGGAAGGCAGAAGAGGGAAGTCTTCTCCGTATGTTGCATTGCTCAGCGCTTCCACATCGTTGTGACCCGTGAAGTAGGTGGCGTCAGGCCACTGAGGGCAGAGAGGCAAAGTAGCGTGGCCAAGGTCACCAGCAAGGGACTGAGAGATGGGCAGTGAAGGCATCTCTGCATGGCCTGGCTGGGCCAGGCAGGCTTAGCTGCGGAGGCAAGGGCCGGTGGAAAAATCCCAAAGGAATATGAGGGATCTCAGGCTGGGACTGTCTCCACCCTGGGACTCCTCCCCGGTGCTTAAAGCCCAGGTGGAGAGAGATCTGTGCAGATAGGTCCTGCTCGGCTCCGCTCGCCCACGGGATTTATTGGGGCTCAGGCTGCTGCGCCAGCAGGACCTGCCCGCAGGGCACTCGTAGACTGTGAAGGAAGATCTGAGGTCAGTGCAGCCTGCCTGAGCCGACTAGAGAGGGAGAAGGGAGGCCGGAGGCTGCAGTGAAACAGCTCTTCTTATCTTAATACTCCAGGAAAGCGTTGGAGGGGGGTGTCCGGGGGCATGGCCAAGGGCAAAGCGATTTCCTTTTAAAATTTTAAGTTTATTGATAGAGTGGGATGAGTAAGGAGGAACCCGGAAAGCCTAGGAGCTGCAGAAGCCTCTGGAACCTCAATAAAAATGGGCTGTTTGCCCTGGAACTCAGCACCATCTGTAAGTGTCATAAAGCATCACTCCAAACAAGCCAAAGCTATTTCATCTGAGAAACAGGGTGGAAGTTAGGGAGGGAGATGATTTTCCCTGGGTGGATTATCATGTGGTTGGTCTATTTGAGGTTTGAGGAACTCATTCTGATTTAAGCCCACCAAGACTAGCCTTCTGTAATATTGGGAAGATTGGGTTTCTGTGGGCAGCCTGCTCTTGAAATAGGCTTTGATACTTACATTTTGATATATTTAGAACTGGTATTCAGAAGTACAGGAGTCCTAAATTTTAGAACGGGGGAGAATTCTGTTAGCACTGGGTCCCATCTTGCTTGTCTGCCTGGTGCTTTAAATTAGCCTGAATGTTTCATTTCTGTTGGGGACGCTCTTAGAGTTCTCTCTGGAGTCAGTATTGGGTGATTGAAGTGAATGGAGAAATACCACATAACTAGGTTTGTTTGAATGCTAGAGATACATGGATTTTTGGGAGGGGGGGGTGCCTTTGTGAACTGTCAGTCTGTTGTAGTAGCCTTATGGTTAGGAGTTGCCAGGTATTCAACCCCATGATGAGTCTGTCCATTACTTAATTGTAATATATTGGAATAGGCTGATATAGGAGCATTTTGCATCCTTTTTCTGTATTAATTGTATATACTTCTAAGGGATCTGACATTGCTTAGACTGAGCAGTTATTTTCCTTCTAGATAAGTTCTTCAGTCCCTACTAATAGAGCTGTCAGTTCTCTTTCTGCACATTCAGATAGTGTTACTGTATTCTGTTTGCAGGATGTGATATGGGTAAGTATTTGGTGATGCTATTTGTAGGGGTGTGTATACATATTTTGCAGTAAATAGGATAGGGTTAATGGTAAATTATATGAAGCTGCTGTGATCTTGGTTCAAGATAACTAAATTTAAAAGCAAATGCAACAGATAGGTTTTTTTTTTTTTTTTGGTGAAGTACTGTTTTGCAAGGTTAGGTAGAAAAATAGATTCAACCATAGTGCAAGTATGGTCACCTATGAACTTGAGAAGGTATTGGAACCAGGCTGGAAGTTCAAAAGTGTCTTGTTAAGAGTACATTGATAATACTCATCTTCTCAAAAATATAACAGTAAATATTTGATTCAGGATGGCACAGTAATTTTGTGATTCTTTTTCTGAACTTGAGTATAGTATTGGTCAAGAAATCATTGTCCCCAGCCTGTATCTTTTAATTCTTGAATCATATTCCATGAAGTTGGACTCTTTGAGTGGTTACCTTTTGCATGACTGTGAAATGTATGCTTTAGCTTTTTACTGATGAATAACCACCACAATTGAATTTTTATTTTTTCTCCTTAAGTTTACATATATGGTAGTGGTACATTATTATAAATATCTTAAGGTGGATCACAGTTCAGTTCTTTAAAAATATGGAGTTTACAGTTAACCTCCTTCCTCCCCCAAATGTAAGGAAAAATTTGGGGGTATACCACAAAGTCTTGTTGGCATATGCTTTACAAGTGAGATAGATGGAAACTTTAAGAATGTGGCTTGTGTTATTTTGTGGTTATTCTTAGGAAGAGAACTTTTGGGTACTTTTGGTGACGTGGAAATTCCAGAACAGGAATTACTTTGGATAACTTGGAATTCTTTTTTAAAAAAGTATTTTCCCAGTTCTAGTGGTTAAGTACCATCCTGTTTATTTATGACCTTTTTTGCCCTTTGGATTGCTAATATACATATGTAGAGCTTAACTAAAAAACTGTGTGAGATCTCCAAGCTCTGAGCCCCAAATTAACCCACACTCTTCCTTTTGCTATGTGTCCTTGGAGAAGAGTATGCTGTGTTGTGCAGATGTTCATGCTTTTATTTAAATCTCTCTGATGAGCACTTTAGGAAATGGATTAGAAATATATGTTAAGAAGAGGCAAAGAGTTTACTTCTGGGCCTCACCTTTGGGAGCAAATGGTTGCATGTGGCTGTGGGAGTCATGGTTTGGCTGGCACACAATGAGTGGCTGCCTTGAGGAGGCAGGAATGGATCAATTGGTATTCTGCCAATGTTTCATCCTGATGTGTGTTTTCTAACCAAAAAGCCAGTGTTTTGCTTATTCAGCAACCAGAGCACACTGATGTGTGCCATTTTACTTGTGATCATTTGGAAGTTATGAGTAAGTAACTGGGAGAAGGCAGGGTTTTCCTGAGAAGGGAGCAGGGAAGCATTTTAGGACCTGTGTGGGAGACAGTAGGAGTGAATCTCCACCAAAAGGCTTAGAGCAGCTAATACTTAATGCCTTTTGAAAGAGGGAGAGTCCAGCATGATAAATGAAGGTCTGCTTGGTTATTTTATATTGGGCCAGCTCTTTATTTTGGTGACGATAAAGAGGCATGTTCTGCCCATTTATTGAGCAGCTGCTCTGTACCAGGCCTGTTGTGGGCAAATGGCATGCATTATTATACTTAACCCTCACATGAATTCTGTGAAGGAGTGATAGTTGTTATCTCCATTTTACAGAGAAGAAAATTGAGACCCTGAGAAGTGAAATGATTTGTCTCTTAAGGTCAAGTGGCTAGTAAATAAAATGGGGTTTGGAAATCCTTCAAACAGTTAAGACGTAAAATAGACTTTCTGAGTGTCTGCAAAGACATATTTCAAAGACAGTTCTCTTTGTGGAGAACGTAAGAGACTTCACTTTTATTGCACTTTATCATTTTGGTCTCATGAATCATGTGCCTAAGTTCCTTAGACACTTAGTTTTTCTTAATGCCCACATTTTGGGGAGATCTTAATAGTGATACTTAAATATACTAGTATTTTTCCCCCTATGCTCTCAAAGATTTGGATATGGGTTTTCAGATTTAAATGTAGGAACTTTTTTGAGTGTAATCCGTAAACAACATTCAGTCGCATTTTGGGGAAGCATCTGCTATGTACAAGTCATTATGCCAATCCCTGCTGAAGTGTTGGGGTTATCTGGATTGTAATATGGAGAAGCTAATGGTCTTTGAGAAAGAAAGAAAGCTATAACTCTTAACAAGGTAGAAAGGGGCAGTTCATAGGTTGGAGAAATAGTATAGAACATTCATTCCAGGAATATGAGCTAAATCACTCAAATTACCATCCAGTCAGTATACAGATTGTTAAGTCCTTATATGTGCCCAGTAGTGTGCTAGGCCCAGGGATACAAAGATGAAAAACTCTGCCCCCCTCGTACAAAAGCAAATTATGTAACCAAAATGTTTGTAACCCCTGTAATATTCTGAAATAAAATAAATAAATAAAATGTTAAAAAAAAACCACTGCCCCAAGAAGTGCAATCTAAAGTTTTTCTTAAGGGAACTGGCAATCAATGGAGTGTGGGTCTGGCATTAGAGGATTGTCTTAACATATTCAGATGGTGTGTTCAGTCCTTTCTGAAGGGATAGAAACATTTGACTGCTTGAAGAAATGAATGAAGATATGGAATGTAGCAGTAACAGTTTGTAACAGTAACAAAAGTATCAGGTATTAGTGTTCCTACTACATGCAAGGCTTGTACATACTATTATTTAATTGTTTCTGGGCCTTTGGCTAAGATCAAGTGCATAGTATTATTTAATTCCTATATTCATGCTACTATTGTCATTGGCCCCATTTTATAAGTGAAGAAATTGAGGATTGTAGCAGTTAAGTATTTTGCTTAGGGTCATAGAACCAGTAAGTAGTGGGCTTGGGATTAATCCCACTTTTGTAGAGTGCTCATGCATGCCAGTCAGACTTCATCTGTATGTGTTCTTTCAATCTCCACATAAGTTTTAACTTTTATCCTTGTGCTTTTGGGTGCTTTCCTCCATGCTGATGACTAGAGGTCATCAGTCTTTGATAAATGCTCTTAATTCCTCAAATATTCTGCATAATTGTAGACATGGAAATTCTGTGGCCAGGGCTTGACGTCTGATCTTGTTCATCTGCTTCCAGTGTTCTAGAATGCAAGTGCATTACCTCTTTTACATTTTGAAAACTAGTAAACTTAATAGGAAGTGCCACTTTATATAGTAGATGCTAAACTTAAAAGAGCCCATTAATTACTCTAAGGAAGTCGTAGTCTTAAAGAAGAAAAAATGTTCTCAAGAGGGGTTTAGATAAAATCAAGGTTTATCCCTTTGTTTAAGGAAAAAAAACGTGTTTGGGTCTGTCTCTGAACTCTTGAAGATAATACAACAAAAAGGCAAACAAATCTGCCTGGGGTACCTGTGCCACACAGAATTCAAGGCTCTGTGGCCTATACCTTTGACCCAGTCTGTGGGTCAAAGAATTTTGTCTGGATGAAACCAGCAAAGGTCATTGAGTGAATACATTTGCCTACAGAATCAAGGGAGAAGGAAACTTTCTTTATGTGCCAGAACTCACATGCTCTTTCTAAAACAAGACACAAACCTATTAGCCAGATAGTCCATGCTAGTGCTTTTTGCCCTATGTATGTATATCTTTGGGGTTTAAAAAACATTTTTTACATCTATCACCTAAATGCCCATTCTGAAAGCATTCGTATCATTGTCCTTTTACATATGGTTAAATAAAGGCTCAGGGAGGTTAAATGACTTGTCCGAGGTCACATGGTAGTAAACAGTAGACTTGGGCTCTGACTATAGAATCTCTGAATTGAAAACTCTTTCTATTTCTTCTGTATTTCACTCTTTTATGCTTCCTGTCTACTAGTTTTTTTTTTATCTTGCAGGGTCCATGAAAAAGATGTATATTAATTATTTTTCTTATCTCCACTTGATTTTTAGTGCAAGATAGAGTTTGGAGGAGGGCAGAAAAATGAAAAGACAATTGCTTTTCTCTGTTCTAAGACCTCTTGTTGGACCTTTCTTTACATCTCTGCTTTTTGTGGTCAAAAGCAGTGCTGCCAGCAGTCCTCTTCTGGACTGGACAGATGTGAAAATTGCTCTGTTGCTCGCAGCTCCACCCTGGCATACTTAGTCCGGGATTGTTAACCAACCTGTCTTTGCCTGTAAGTTGCCCACAGGCCTGCTGAAGAACCACTACTCTCAGTCGGAGTTATTACAGGGCTTGCTAGCTGTCTGCTTTCCAGCCTCCGGGCCATACACAGCCCTGCCTTTTTGCTGGGTGCTAGTTATTCAGGGAATTGCTAAATATCTGTGTTGAGGGACCTTGGAGGATATCTAGTCTGGGGCATGTGAATCTGGGAGTCTGATCTCCAAGAGGCCCGTGAAAGCTGTGTTGGGGACCTAATAGTTGCTTGCAGTATTGCAGAAAAATTAATAGATACCTCTAATAATGTGGTTTGGCATAGCTCTCATTGCAAATATGTTTGGTTTTGGCTGAAACAACGTCAGCTCAGTGGGGTAGCACTGATTACTTCTGCTGATCTGATGCTTGGATTGGCAGTTACAAAGTAGGGAAGCAAAGTGCTGTCTCATTCCTGTGGTTGGCTTACTAGAAGAGCCTTCAAGCTTTGTATCTCTGTGGGAGAAAGCTCATGAGTGATGGGGACTCACAGATCTATTTTAGTCCTTTTGCTTTCAGATGTGGAGACTGAGGCCCAAAGATGGGAAGGAAGCCCATGCAGGAATTTGAATTCAGGGCTCCTGACTCCCAACCCTGGCTCTTTGTACTCCACTTTCCAGCAGGGATGTGGAGGTTGGTGATACATGGTGGGAGAGTCTTCTCCAGTACCACTGCCTGGAACTTGCTTCTAGGTAGGAAGAGCAGAGAGGACACCTGAAGTTGGGAACCTGATCTTGCTAGCCCAGTCTGCTGGTGAAAGTCTTAGTCTCCCAGGACATGCTTTGTGAGGCTGTAATAGTCCTCCCTGATGTCAGGCTAAGGGCCTTTCATCAGAAGCCATTTGTGGTGTTGGATGTTCAAACACTATCCAGACCTTTGCCTTCATTTTCTGTGGGTCCAGGGAGCCTCAGAGAGATGGTTTCCATTTATGTAACCTAGTAATTTGGAGACTAAAGCCAGATCTTGGCCTCATCCATGCCTACGTGTGTTATTTAAACATGAGTAAGTGATGGGGCTAGAGATCACTTTATGTCTAAGCTTCCATTTCTTCCTTTGATAAACAAATGTTATTTTTAGTATTAAAGGAGATAATGCATGTGAGACACTTAGGTGACTTCATGTGCTGGTAAAACGTGGCCCTGTGCATGTCAAGGTCTCACTGGTCAGATTAGTCAGCCCTCCTGTGGGGCAGGGAGGAAGGAGGTGAGTGAGAGGCCAGAGCATTCCTTCATGTGGATAAGATGGGCAGGAGTTCTCTGCTGTGGACCAGTGGCGGCATTTGGGTAGAGGAGGGTGAAGTTGCCTAGGTTAATTGCAGCCATATTATTTCTAGTGCGCATCAGACAAGTTGCTGAACTTTACTGTGTCTTGGTTCCCTCATGGGGATAGTACTTACCTCTTAGCCAATCAGTATATTTAAAGTGCTTACAACAGTGCCTGGCATAGTAAGTGTTCTATGAATGATTGCTCTTATTATCCTCATTACTGTTGCCCTTTATTATTGTTGCATTAAACCATTAAATGTGTAACTGAGGAGATGGGACTTGGTAGACTCATTTGGGAAGGGTGGGTAGATGAGGTCAGATGAGTGTACTTAAAGGATCTAGATGGTGAGGCAGACATGGGACTAAGAGGAGGAGTAGGGTAACACTAAACACTCTGACCATTATGGGTCATGGTCACAGCTAATTTGATCTGAAATAGGTTGTCAACTCAATATAACTGTATACTCAGCCTTTAGTGGGTGCTGCTCGCTGAAAGAAGAGAACCAGTGAGCAGTGCTGCCGCTCTCATCCAGGCCAGCCTGATGGGCACTACTGATGCAGCTTTACTGCCTGTGCCTTCTTGTGTCACAGCTGATGTCTCTCTGTTTGCTGCTGCTTTTTTTGTTTGTTTGTTTGTTTTTTGAGACAGGGTCTCACTCCATTGCCTGGGCTGGTATACGGTGGCATCATCATAGCTCATGCACCCTCAAACTCCTGGCCTCAAGCAATCCTTGCTTCTGGGCCCCCTGAGTATCTGGAACTATGGGCATGAATCACTGTGCCTAGACTCTGTTTGCTTCTATACTCCCTCTGCAGAGTCCCCTCCGTTGGTACATCAGAGCTGCCCCTTTTGATTTTTGCCGAGACTTTTGGCTAATAAGCTGTTTTCTGTTACATAATAAATACAGGTATTTGATTTTGGTCATTTGTGGGGAGGTGAAACATTTATGTCTTTTCCATGAATGGAATAGAGCATGGCAGCTAGGTTGTGTGCTTTACTGATTACAGCTTGAAGCACTGAGACCACAGGGAATTCTGTTTTTGTTTGGAGGCAGGAGCCTTAAAGTGAAGTGGATGTCCTTGAATTTGCATTTCTATGTGCATCACAGCTTCTCTTCAGTGTCAGTAAAATGGGTTTTAATTATTTTTGGGTAAGGGGCTAAGTCATATTTGGAGGCCCTTGACTCTACTTGGTCGTAACAGAATCTGGAAGTTCACAGTGGGCTTTTTCTGGCTCAGAGCAGCCCTGTGTCGTCTTGGTGTTTGTGGTCAGTTATGTAAGAACTGAATTTTAATGATGAGGCTACGGTATTAATATAATTTTCCCCAGAGAACTGGAATATGTGTCCTTTTGACAAGAGAGCACCCAGTTTAGCCACTCATCATTTAGGAAAGTAAAAATCAGAACTTCATCTGCCAAGGAGGTAAAGCCCAAAAGACGATTACATTTTGGTACCAACTGTTAAGGAAAGCAAAGAGTTGGCTAAAGTCAATCTAGGCCATCCCTTTCCTGGCAGATGCACTTTGGGTAGAGGAAAATATAAGCTCTTCCCAGCTCTATTAATAAGCCAGCCTGGATACTTTGTATTTCTGTAGCATTGTGCCCAGAGGCTAGGGCCAGGATGGCTATGTCCCCAGTGACTAGTGTAGCACCTGGCACACAGTGGGCTATAATAAGTATGATGATAACTGTATTATTGTGACATAAACTCCACAGAGCTGGAAAAGGCCTTAGAGACCATCTAGTCCAATTACTCCTTTTATGGATATGGAAGTCAAGGCCCAAAAAACCCAAGTTTGTAGGCTCTCTTGTTGTAACAGATTCCTCACCCCTCTTCCAACAAAACAAAGCAAAACACAACTAGTTGAAGCAAAATGGGGGTTTATTGGAAGGACTCATAGGAAGCACGAGGCGCAAGAATGATAGGAAATGAGAATCTTCTCTTATGGGCAAATGGCAGATAATGGCAGCCCTGACCCTACATTACCCCCAGCTCCAGTGTGTTATGCCTGATGGTGTCTGCCTGATTCTGGGGACAGGAATATCTGGGAGGGAGAATCAGATTGGCCGAGCATGGATCAGGAAACCACCTCTGGTCCAATCAGCTTTGCCCAGGACAGTGGGGTTATGTGACGGATAGAGCTAAATCTTCCCCTTCAGCATTGCGGGATGGAGTGGTCCTCGGAGAAGGGTAGGTGGAATAGGGAAACACACTCTCTATATACCCAGCTCACACAGCAAAGCTGGTACTAGGATGCAGGTCTTCTGCCTCATCTTCATTTTCCATTGCAGTGAAAGTTAAATAGAGATGACAGTGCCTCACAGCATTGTTGGGAGAACCAGTAGGTAAAATAAGCAGGTAAATATCTGCACCCAGCAGTATTTGGAGGATGTTAGTTTCCCTGCCTTTCCCTCTGCAAGTCTAACCTCCCGTTGATCTCTTCTGCTCTGTATTCATTTGGGATACTTGGAAGGACTGTGGTCAGAGCACTGTGCTGCCTAGTTTTAGCTTTGCTGATGTGGTCAAGAAAGACCAACATTCCACCCGGGTTGTGGACAGAGAAGAAACATCCCAGTGCTATTAAATCCGAAGTGATGACATGGTGCTCTTTGAATAATCTTTCCATAGATGCCCAAGATGGATGGAAGGGTAGGCAGGGCAACTAGTCTTTCTTTGGGAAAATTTCCCTCAGTATTAAATAACAGAGACAGCTTAAAAGTCTCCTGAGGGATAACAGCTTTTCTTCCATTGAGTGGCTTCTTCGCTGCCTGGTTACACACAGAATAAAATTTGAGTGTCTTCATTGTTTTGAAATGTGGGGAGTCTTACTTTATGTTTCATTAATCATTTTTTATGAAGTCCTTTTCCTTGTAATGTTTATTCACATTAATAGCGTTTACATAAAATTAGATACTCCTTATTTCCACAAAGTGCAAATCAAAATAAGCACTCACTACTAGCCCAGCAGCTGCTGCTGCTTTAATAATAGTAATATTTTTCATAGCAGTGCAAGTGAATGCACTGCTTCCCAATAAATAAAATGATGCCAAGTCAAATAATACTGTCACCATCGCAGGGCTTCGGCATTTTGTGTATAAGAGTTTGAACAAATTCAGAATCTGTGAACACTACAGTTAAGAGCCTGCTGTATGCTGGGCACTGTGCTGGGTACTCTATCCACATCATCTCACTTAATTTAATCCTTCCAATAGCTCTGTAGGGTCGGCGCTGTTTCTCCATTTTACAGATGATGAACTAGGCTTAGGAAGGATTCAACCCAATTTGTGCTCTTTCTACCTCAGGCTTATCCTCAAGGATAAATGCTATACAAGTATGTATAAATGAAATGCTAACAAAATAGAACAAACAGGAAATAGGCTTCTGCTGAAACAGATATTTAGGCTACACTTGTAAAATAACTTGCTAATAGGGTATTAAGTACCAACAGGACTGCCATGGAAGTAGGATTTTTTTCTTCTGATTTTAGGGTAATTTTGTCAGTGATAGGCTAATGAACTAAGTGTATTTCTTATTCATGTTGAACTAAGTGTATTTCTTATTCATGTTCATACCTGTCTTTACTTTTAGTAGATGGTAAGTGCCTCAGGGATACCCTCTCTCTTTTTTATTTTTATCTAGTTGGCACTCAGATATTTGACTAAAATTATGAAGATTATAGTGAAATTGCATTGGATTTATAATTCTTGAAGACATAGCTGATAAAGGTTTTACAAATGCTGTTAAGTCTGCTTTTCTGTACTTTAGATATATGCCTACTAACTGCATAGAGCAGTTTGAAAAACCCACAGTGACTAAATTTCCTGAATGTCGAGCCAAATTCTTGGTCTGTCCTTTTGGTGTGTGCAACCTGCAGTCTTTTTGTTGGTTAATAATACCAGTAACAGAAATAGCTCTCACTTTTTGAGTATCAGCTCTGTACTGAGTACTTTACATAGGTTATTTCTAACCTTCACATCACTCAGCTAGTACCTGGTGGAGCCAGGAATCAAACCTAGGTTTGCTTGGCTCCATAGCCTATACGTTCCCCTCCTCTGCCACCTTGCCTTACTTTGTTGTTAGTGATTTAGCTGCAAAATGTAAGTAAATAGAAGAGTCTGGTTAGTATTTACTTAGTGGAAACAAACACAACGTATATACACATAAACAAGACACCCATCTGCCAGTGGAAAAAGGAAAACATTTTTCCCTCCCAATTTGTTTCTTTTAAGTTGAGGGGGAGACATTTAAATCTGTATGATTTACATCATTCATCTGGGGCAGCCAGTTCATGATGTGGCATGAGAAGTTTTAATGAGAGAACTGGTCTTTTCAAAAGAGTCGACCTTGACCTCTCTGATTTTTCTTTATGGATAGTAAAAGGTGAATCATATGATTTTATGAGCAGTCATGCCCTGGGTTTGCTCTCTAACATTTTGCACTGTTATAATATATTCTCATTTCTTCCACACAGTATTTTGTTAGGCAACAAAACCACCATTATCTCATTTGACAGATGAGGAAACTTAGGCTCAAGAAGTTAAAATGATTTGTCAAAGGTCACTCGACTGAAAAAGCATGATGAGGCATGAGGTTGGTTCTGCCTAGCAGTGTCATCCTCCATCCCCCAGTAGTTCACCATCTGAAACAGACAGTCCTATGCGGTGGGAGATGTTTTGTCAAGAAATTTGTAACATAATACCTTTAAAATTAAAAAATATGGTTTTCATTATTGGTTAATTTTGTGATACTTTGCATTATTAGATCCCCTTTCTCTCCACCCCCTATACATTTGGTAGTCCTTTTCTCATTAATAGCTGAGTCTTCCAAGTGATTTTTCACTTTGGGCATTTTTTTTTTTTTTTTTTTTGAGACAGAGTCTCACTTTGTTGCCTGGGCTAGAGTGCCATGGCATCAGCCTAGCTCACAGCAACCTCAAACTCCTGGGCTCAAGCAATCCTACTGCCTCAGCCTCCCGAGTAGCTGGGACTACAGGCATGCACCACCATGCCTGGCTAATTTTTTCTATATATGTTTTTTAGTTGTCCAGCTAATTTCTGTTTTTTTTTTAGTAGAGACAGGGGTCTTGCTCTTGCTCAGCCTGGTCTCGAACTCCTGAGCTCAAACAATCCACCCGCCTCGGCCTCCCAGAATGCTAGGATTGCAGGCGTGAGCCACCGTACCCGGCCAATTTTAGTTTAATCAAGTTTTTCTGCATATACAAAAGCAGGCTAATATGATTCTCCATGTAGGTATCACCCAGCTTCAGTTATCTGCCTTTGGACAATCTTTTCACTTATACTTCCGCTTCCTCCTGATTTTTTGAAGCAATTCCAGATACTTTATTTCATTTAAAATTTTTCAGTATGTATCTCTAAAAGATAAGGACTTAGAAAAAATACTGAACCATAACACTGTTATCACATCTGAAAAAGCACTTTCTCAATATTAAATATCCAGTCACTGTTCAAATTTCTTTAATTTTCTTTTTAAAAATGGTTTGTTCAAATCAAGATCCAAATGAGATCTGTATGTTGAAATTGATAGACATGTATTTTCTTTTAATGTATGGGTTCTCCCCTCTTTTTTCTTGCAATTTATGTGTCAAGGAAACTGGTGGTTTTTCTCATAGAGTTTCCCATAGTGTAGGTAGTGTTGATTGCATTCTGTGCTGTCATTTAACATGTGCTACAATCTACTCTTAATATACTTTTGTTACTAATAATTTTTTCTCATTAAAGACTAAGAAGAATGTATTCCCTTTGTAGAAAATGAGGATAAGCATAAAAAAGAAAATTTAAAAGTCATTCATAATTCCATTAACCAGTCATTTCAAGTATTTCTCCCAGATATCTCTCTGTCCTGTTATTCATTTAGCACATCCTAAACCTTTCCATGTCATTAAAGTCTTCAATAATACTTAAAAAGAGGCATGTTGTTGTATTAGTAATATTCTCTTCCTTTCCTTAAGTTACTCCTAACTGAGGAGTTTGTGTGTGTGTTAAATAATTTGGGACTTAGCAGTTGCCCCAAAGGGAGGACCTGTTGTTCACATCAAAGCAATGAATATTTGTATAAATCTGTCATTTTCTGCACTAGTGTTGATAGATTCCTAAAAGTAGAATTATTGGGTCAAAGGTCAGGTATATTCATAAATTTCTTGTATAGTTGTCATATTGCCAGCTTTTTCTACCAGAAGAAAGCGCATTGCTATAACCCCGCCTCTGGGCAGGCTATGAAAGAAAGCACTTTTCAAAAGAAGACTACAGACCAGTATCCCTTTGCATAGATGCAAAAGTCCTCAACAAAATACTAGCAAACTGAATTCAGCGGCACATCAAAAAGATAATTCACCCTAATCAAATGAGTTTCATCCTGGAGATGCAAGGATGGTTGGTTCAACATATGCAAATTGATAGCTGTGATTCACCACATAAACAGAAACAAAAACAAAGACCATATGTTCATCTCAATAGATGCAGAAAAATCATTCGATAAAGTACAGCACCCTTTCATGACAAAACCCCTCAACAGACTAGACATAGAAGGAATATTTCTCAAAATTATAAAAGCCGTGTATGGCAAACCCACAGCCAGCATCATACTGAAAGGGGAAAAGTTGAAAGCATTCCCCCCAAAAACTGGAACAAGGCAAGGATGCCCACTGTCACCGCTTCTATTCAACATAGTACTAGAAGTCCTACAGGTAAGAGAAAGAGATACAGGGTATCCAAATTGGGAAAGAGAAGGTCAAGTTATCCTTGTTTGCTGATGATATGATTTTGTATCTAGAAAACCCTAACGACTCCACCAAGACTCTTAGAATTGATAAATTCAGCAAAGTTTCAGGTTACAAAATCAATGTACACAAATCAGTAGCATTTCTATATACTAATAATAGTCAAGCTGAGAGTCAAATGAAGGACTCAATACCATTTATAATAACTGCAAAGAAAATAAAATACCTAGGAGTATATTTAACCAATGAGATGAGAAATCTTTATAAGGAGAACTACAAAATACTCATGAAAAAAATCATAGATGACACAAACAAATGGAAAAACATCCCATGCTCGTGGATTGGTAGAATCAACATTGCTAAAATGTCCATACTGCCCACAGTGATTTGCACATTCAACACAATCCCCGTCAAAATATCAATGTCACATTTCACAGATACAGAAAAAATAATTCTAAGCTTCATTTGGAACTGAAAAAGACTCTGAATAGCCAAAGCAATCTTAAGCAAAAAACAAATTTGGAAGCATCACATTACCTGCCTTCAAATTATACTGCAAGGGTATAATAAGAAAAACAGTATGGTACTGCCATAAAAGTAGAAACATAGACCAATGGAACAGAATAGAGAACCCAGAAATAAAACCATATAGCTATGATCAACTGATCTTCAATAATACAAACAATAACATGCTGGGGAAAGGAAGCCCTGTTCAATAAATAGTGCTGGGAAAACTAGATAGCCACATGCAGAAGAATGAAACAGGATGCTTATCTCTTACCATATACAAAAATTAATTCAAGATGGATAAAAGACTTAAATGTAAAGCATGAAACCTTAAGAATTCCAAAAGAAAATGTAGGAAAAACTGCTCTAGACATTGGTGTAGGCAAAGAATTTGTCACAAAAATGCTAAAGGCAAATACAGCAACAACAAAGATAAATCGGGCTTAATTAAAAAGCTTCTGCACAGTAAAGGAAGTAATCAACAATAAATAGACAACATGCAGAATCGGAGAAAATATTTGCGAACTGTACATCCAACAAAGGAATAATACCCAGAAGGTACGAAGAACTCAAGCAAATCAGCAAGGAAAAAAACAACCCCATTAAAAAGTGGGCAAAAGACATGAACACAAGTGTTTCAAAGAGGATAGATAAATGGCCAACAAACATGAAAAAATGCTCAATATCGCTAATCATCAGGGAAATGCAGATTAAAACCACAGTTAGATACTGTCTTACCCCTATCAGAATGACCATTATTAAAAAGTCAAAAAACAATAAATGCTGGTGTGGATGCGTTGAAATGGAACACTTACACACTGTTGGTGGGACTGCAAATTAGTACAACCTCTATGGAAAACAGTATGGAGATTCCTCGAAGAAATAAAAATAGACTTATAGTTCAATCCAGCAATCCCACTACTGGGTATTTACCCAAAGAGAAAGAAGTCATTTTATCAAAATGACACCTGTACTTGAATGTTTATCACAGAACAATTCACAATTGCAAAGATACGAAATCAGCCTAAGTGCCCATCAGTTCATGAGTGGATAAAGAAAACGTGTGTATGTGTGTGTGTGTAACCGGAGACCATTGTCTTGAGTGAAGTATCTTGGGAATAGAAAAACAAACACCACATGTTCTCACTACTAAGTGGGAGCTAAACGATGGGTACACATGGGCAGAAAGAGATGTAAAAGACATTGGAAACCAAGAAGGGAGGATGGTGGGAGGGGAGTGAGGAATAAAAACTTACCTGTTGGGTACAGTGAACACTATTCTGGTCATAGGCACACTGAAAGCCCTCACTTGAGCATTATACAAGGTATCCACGTAACAAAAACATTTGTATCCCCTTAATATTTTGAGGTTAAAAAAAAAAAAGTACTTTTCTCTACCCACGGACAGCTTTGAGTGAGGTCTTGATTTAAAAGTTTCTCCAAAGGAAAAAATTGGACCCTGAGTGTGCTGTTGCCCTGGTGTATGTGTTGGTGCCTTATAAATTATTGTCAAGTGGATAGTGAAGGGGAAAATGAGTGAGTGTGGGTGTTTTCAAACTGTCTGCTTAACATAGTGGAGAACCGAAAGCCAGTGGCATGTCAGTGTTATGGGGAAGTGGGCAATGCTGCTTTATCAGCCCCCGGCCCTCTCAGTGGTGACTTCTTTATCTGCCCTATACAGCCTCTCTTCCGAAATTCCTGCTTACTGTGGAAATAAGTTTGTTAAGGCCTCTGTCTCATGGGATCAGAGATAAATAAATAGCATTCACTATGAAAATAGGAAATGTGCTGAAGACCCTACATGGCCAACTCCTGCCCTGGGTATCACCTGGCCTCAGGTAGCTCCTTCTTTCTCCCTTGCTGCCTGAACATTTTTACTTCTTGTTACTAAGTCCACAGGACATTTCTCCAGCTGAAATCTCCTGTGGATTAGTAGGTACCTTTTACAGACCCAGCAATTCTGCCTCATCATTCACATATGGTTGTGAATTGGATAGTTGGATTATTTCCCACTTAACACTTGGCTGTGAAGTAGGGACAGAGGTGTTTGGCAGAGGTGGCTCTTCTGGAAGTCAGGTGGTCCTGGTTGGTCCCCAAAGCCTTCGAACAACTTGAGGGAAAGAGAAGACGAGCAGAGTTGCCAAAAGCAAGTTCAACTTGTATTTTCTGAGGATTGGTGCATTACCATTTTTTTAAAAAAAGCCAAGTTATATTTCAGATTTTGTCTTTGAGCTGTCCTTTGGCTAGGGAGCTCCATCACTTTGTCCTGTGAATTTGTTACGTTTTGGACTTATAACAGTTGTGTTATTTTTCTTAGGGTGGTGCTTTCTCAGCTTTAAAAGTTTCAGAGAGGCCCTCTTAAGTCTGAGATTGCCTCTGAATATGTTAGGCCTTTTCTTCCTTAAGGGGTCCAAGCAGCAACTTTTGGAGCATATTTCCCAGTGGGATTTCAGCTTGGACTGGACTTCTGTAAGTCTAGGTCCTCTGTTGGTAGAGTGTGGTGGGCTCTATGCTGAGTATTTTACATGTGTTTTCTTAGATTAATAGGTATCCTCAGAGCATCTGGAAAGTAAACAGCATTAGCTTCATTTTACAGATGAGAAAACTGAGCATAGAGAGAAGCAGTGATTTGACTAAGGTGTGCAATGAGTGTTGAAGCTGGAGTTTGTGTCTTTAAGGCCCAGGGCCTTTATGTGATTAATGTCAGTCTTGGAATTTGGTCCCTTACTTACCCTCCTCATTCTCTTAAGACTTCTTGCTTCCTCCTAGGGTCCCAGGATATTCTCTTCCTTACCTCACTGTGAATGCTCTGGCTCCGGGCCTGTACCTTCCTTTCCAAAGTCTGCTTTCAGCTAACTCTCTTGGAAGAAATTTCATTTATGATTCACTCAAAGGTATTAATGCCTGATAAGGCATTATAGCAGCTTGCCCCTCCCAGAGCTATATGTACTTCTAGCAGTGCACAATGCCCTGAGCCAACAGGATTTGGATTTCAGGTGTGGGAGGAAAGTAGGAGGAAGTTTTAGGTGTTAGGCACAGTGATCCCCATTGCATCTTACAGGGTAGCTGACTGTGTCTTCCCATGTATCAGTCCAGTGAACCTTTAGAAAATGCCGGTTTCCCTGAGTCTCCTTCTTTGACTCTTTGGTTTCTTACTGCCCTTTTACCTATTATTTATTAATAAATAATTACATAAATAAATGCTTTTCCTGTTTCCCTTTTTGGTGCCAGGACTCCCTAAAGCCTATTAGTGAACCATTGGTGACTGAACCTTGGCCCCCTAGGTGTGGTCCTTCACTGGGCTGGGCAGTTAAGCTAAAGATACTGCATTATTTAATCTCAGCACCAGCTTCATCAGGTAGATTCTCTGGTCTCCATTTTCCAGACTGTGGAAACAGAGACTCAGAGAGGTGCCAAGCTCTTGACATATATTTTATCATTTGATCCTTGTAATAAGTCTGTAATGTTAGTAGTACTTGAATTTTCAGATGAAGGGCCAGAGGCTTGGCACAAGGTAGTTTCTTGTCCCAGGTTATACTGCTGAAGGGAAAGAACCACGGTTTAGACTAAGATCTATCTGACTGTCAAAGTCTCCAAGTCTCTGTTCTTACAGGCTCGGCTTGCAGTTCTTAACCCAAGATCCTACAACTGGTGTTTGGTCAAGTCTACCCATGTACTAGACACTGTAGGCATCACCAGGGCTTACTGGAAATGAGCATGAGTCATGGACAGGAGTTTGACATTGTGACACTTGAGCCATACTCCCATTTTGGGGAACAGGCTGGCCTTCCTGGTATCCTGCAGCCACGTAGTCATGCTGTGGGTGGTAGGTATGTTTTACTCTGGAGCTGTTTCAGTTGGAAGTTTAATGTTGATTTCACTTCCTGCTCTAATGTATCATGTCACTTGACTTAGTGACTTAATTTGATCTATTAGCACCCCTACCCCATAGCCATATGGCATTACTATATCACATTAAATATTGGTCAAAGAAAAACCTCCAAAAAACAAACCATTACTACCCCTCCCCCCCCCCGGCAAAAAAGAAAACACAAAAACCTAGTTTTTTATTACCATAAAGCCTCTGGAAATGTTTCCGCATCCATTGTAATGATTGAAGAGTCTGAAGAAGCATTCAGGAGCCATTATAGTAGCCATAGTTTATTAAGCTTCATCTTTGGAGCCTAGTACTGTGTTAAGTTCTTCATGTAAATATTCATAATCCTTAAAACAGCTTTGCAAAGGTTGTTCCATTTTATGGGGAGAGAATAGATGCTTAGAGAAGATCAATAAATGCCCAAATTCTATAACTGTTACAATGGAACTAAGTTTCAAATTAGGTCTGTTGACTGCTTGATTTCACGCTGCTTCCTTAGGCATTATAGCCTTTTAAAAAAAAAAAAAAGTAGATGTGGAATGGACACTTTTAGATTAATAGTTTTAAAATATATGTATACATTTTATGCTTTGGATGCTTAAAATATATATATACATTTTATGCTTTGGATGCAAGAGTATTAGCACCACAAACACTAATCAGATATTAAAGTCTGGTTAGTGCCCTTTCTCCTAGAAAGGTTATAGTATGGAGGGAGATAGAGGGATTTGCTTCACACCCAGCATACATTGTTACCCAGAGTGAGTTAATTTGTGTTTATTTCTGAAGTGGCAGTGGTTGTTTCCTGAGGGCCTACTTTGTTTGACTCTTCCATAAGCTAAATTGCTATGTTAGGTCTGTCTTCTACCTCTCAGAAGACCTGGGTCGATTTTCATTTCGTAGGAAGTTCCCTTTTGCCTTGCAGACAACCATTCTTTCTCACCATTGTGTGGGGTAGTTGGAAAACAGTATTATTTGGGATCATTTCCTTCTCCAACCAGTCCTTTTAGCCTTTTCTTCATGTAGAAATGTTTCTTCATGTTGAAATGTTTGTTCTAAGCCTATTGCATTACTGTTTTGAGGACAGCACTTTGAATTTATTCACCTATTTATCTCCAAAGCCTGGGACCCAGTAGAATGAACCCCATTCAAATGGACAAATTTGTGCACACACACTCATGCCATACCTGCACAGTTGTGGGCCTTGAAGAATTTAGGCAAGGTGAACCTGGCTGTGTGTATAGTAGAATTGAGGATAAGGAGAGTCTGGGAAAGATACAGTCTGTAGGACTGACCAGGAGGGTCAGGGGGCGGAATTTCAGGACTTCTAAGATTTCAAGGGAGATAATGTAATCTTGGAGTTTTAGAACCATGAGGAGCCTTAGAGATCATGAAGGTCAACCACCTCATTTTCCAGATCATTGAGATTTCTCAATCAGCTCTGAGTTTACAGCCACTGCCTACTGACCTTCAGGGCACAGAACCAGATGGATCTCTTTAAATTAGTGCTTTTATTGATTTAAATACTTCTTGATCATCAGCATTGTGTTTTATGTTTTAAGTAATTGATTTTGTTTCTTGTTTGAGCCCTCAGATGATTTTGTCTGGAAGGAAACTATTTAAAATTTTTTAGAAACCAGTCAGGGAGAACACTGCCTTCAAGTGGAAGAGAATTGGCCCATGTTGAACCTTGTGATGGCCACGCTTTGCATTGGCTCCTTCCTCTTCCTGACTTCCGACCCTTATTACTTGTTGTATTTCCCTCCCTGGCCCCCTCCATCTAGTCATGGACACTTATAAATTTGCTGACTCTTACAACTTGCTCTCTGTAAAGTCCCAAGTTATCTGTCCACATTTTTTCCACAGCTTTTAACGACTGAAAAGGTTTTCAGTATCTTGTTTTTACAAAGAATTTTTGTTTGTTATCTTCATGGTATTGATGAAGAAACGATAGCTAAAAGAAGACGACTTGTTTAAACCTCACAGATGGTGGGTGAGTACTGGTTAAGTGTTGAATCTAAGTGAGGTTACTCTGTGTCTGTGGCTCTTGCCGTGAGGAAGACCTTTTTAAGTCTCTCTGTTGAAGAGTCTGTTTGTTAAGCTTACTTAGGATTCCTTGAGGTTTGGAATTCATTTTCCACTTTCTCCTCAAGTGCTGTCTTCTTGACTGCTGCACTGCTTAGGTGGGGGAATGAGGTGCTCATCAAGGCTCAAGGGTTTTGTTATTCTGCCCTCATCTTGTGATTTTGATTGTCAGCCCAGCAGCCCAATTCTGGACCAACCACTCTGTAGAAAGAGCCCAACAACAGCTATCCTAGGGGAAATTACCAAGGAAACAGTCCTCAGAAGGTTTATGATCTACTGGAGCAATAAGTTGGTCAGAGCAGCAGCTGGAAGTCAGAATCTTTGTTGTCTCTGTCTGAGAATTGCTGGTATGGCAGGGAAGACATGATTGTCATCAGCATTCAGCTGAGGAAACCCAGGCCCAGAGATACAATGTAGTTCGACCGTGGTGAAATCAGGGCCACTGCTAGCCCAGTGTGTACATTTTCTACCACCCATTTAATTTTAATAACATAAATGGAAAAATTTCACACAGATGTGCATGACTAGCTAGAGTCATTACAGATATTGCAGTTTTTGCTGGTGTGACTGGACACTAAAGCTACTGAGGAGTAGTTAGAATAAAGTTCTTAAAGGAGGATCCTTGCTTTATCTGACACACATCTGCTGCTGCTGGCTGTTCTTTGTTGAACACTTTCTGTACGCAGGATACTTTAGTTGTAACAGCTAATTTTTACTGAGTGCTTGCTGTACGTCAGGTAGTTAACTGTATCCACTCACTTAACCTCACAGCCACCATCTAGGTAGGTACTGTTCGGTGCCTACCTAACTACCACTGCCACTTGACTAACTGCTATTTTGGGCAGGCTACTTAATTTCTTTGTGCTTTAGGCATCTGCTTTCAACATCAACTGTAATTATGACTTTATTGTCAACTGCAGTATTTATACCATACTGTTGCATGGGTCTGAGAGTGAAGTCAGTGAATGCATGTGAAGCATCATGAGTTTCTTAGATCATCTCATCCCCTGATGCCTAAATGTGTGATCTAGGGCAAGCCATTTCCCCACTCTGAGCCTATTTCTTCATCTGTAAAGTGAGCATAACATGCATGTGAAGGATTGTTGTGAGGCTAAAATGAGGTAATGGCTATTGGGCACTTTACACTCTACATTGATACATAGTAAATGCTTGTTATAAATGGTAGCTTGAATTTTTAGACCGTCCCCATGAGGAACTGGGTCTCACTATTTTAGATTAGAGTGTAGGATCAAGGGAGTATGTTACCAAGTCTGGCCACTGGCTACTCTCTGTACTAATTTAGAAGAGAGAAGTTTTGGTGGATGGGTGAGATTTTGAGTTGAGGGTAGAGGAAAATTAAAGAAAATTAAAAGATTATTATAAAACCAAAAGAAATGTGTGAAAACAGATGTGTTACAGAAACTCTTTGAGAAGCTGTGGATGAGGTTCAGGCAATATTTAACACTTCAGTTTTCATGGGATAGATGGAAACCTCTACTTTCTGCCCCCTTCATACACGCCCAACTTTTATTTCCTGACAGGATTATGTAACAATTTTTTGTTAATTATTATGAGCGTGTTAGGATTTGATTATTTGGAGAGTACTAGCATGTTTAATTAGCATTCAGAATTGATAATTTTTTTTAAAAGGAGAAGGTCTTGCTCTGTCACCCAGGCTAGAGTGCAGTGGCACAATCATAACTCACTGTAGACTTCAACTCCTGGGCTCAAGTATCCTCCTGCATCAGCCTCCCAAATAGCTAGGACTACAGGTGCTCACCACCATGCCCAGCTAATTTTTTTTTTTTTTTTTTTTTTTTGGTAGAGATAGATTTCACTGTGTTGCCAAGGCTGGTCTTAATCTCCTGGTCTCAAATGATCCTCCTGCCCCAGCCTCCCAAAGTACTGGGATTACAGGGGTGAGCCACCATGCCAGGCCTAGAATATATAGTTTATAACATTGTCTTCGCAGTGTATTCATTTTTGTTA
>CAUYRT010077267.1:0-37246 GCA_963574885.1 Lepilemur ruficaudatus
AATACCCCAATTTAGCATAAAAAGGGGTAGAGATAAAATATGAATAGTTTCAAAAAATACCTATCTTGAATATGTTGACAGCCTTTATTCCATGCTTGGATCATACATTAAATTTTAAATATGTTAAATATTCAAGAAATAACAAGTATAGGCCAGACACGGTGGCTTACAGCTGTATTCCTAGCACTTTGGGAGGCTGAGGCAAGAGGGTCACTTGATGACAGGCATTTGAGATCAGCCTGGGCAACATCTCTTAAAAAATAAATAAATAAATTTGCCGAGTGTGGTAGTGTGTGCTTGGAGTCCCAGCTACTCAGGAGGCTAAGCCAGGAGGATTGCTTGAGCCCAAGGGTTTGAGGTTACAGCGAGCTATAATGGCACTGCTGCATCTTAGCACTAGCAACAGGGCAAGAACTTGTCTCTATAAAAAAAATGTTAAATAAAAAGTATAAAAATAATCTGGGCACAGTGGCTTACACCTGTAATCCCAACACTTTGGGAGGTCGAAGCAGAAGGTTCACTTGAGGCCAGAGTTCAAGACGAGCCTGGGCAACACAATGAGACCCTATCTACAAAAAATAAATTAGTTGGGAATGGTGGTACATGGTTGTAGTCCTAGCTACTTGGGAAGCTGAGGAAGGAGGATTACTTGAACCCAGGAGTTTGAAGCTGCAGTGAGCTATGATCATGCCACTGCATTTTAGCCTGGGTGATGGAGCAAGACCCTCCATCTCTAGAAAAAAGATAAAGTATAAAAATAATAATACTGTATATTTTCTCTGTGAGTATAAATACACAAAGAAAGGCCTTGACACACAACCAGTTTCCATTGGCTACACCAACAGAAGGAAAGATACACCAACAGGAGGAAGAGAGGGAACTAGGACTATAGGTCATAGTCCATTGGCTTATTGAGTTTTTCAAGTTTAGGAAGGAAGGAGGCCGGGCGTAGTGGCTCACGCCTGTAATCCTAGCATTCTGGGAGGCTGAGGCTGATGGATCATTTGAGCTTAGGAGTTCGAGACCAGCCTGAGCAAGAACGAGACCCTGTGTGTACTAAAAAAATAGAAAGAAATTAGCTGGATAACTAAAAATATATAGAAAAAATTAGCCGGGCATGGTGGCACATGCCTGTAGTCCCAGCTACTCGGGAGGCTGAGGCAGTAGGATCGCTTGAGCCCAGGAGTTTGAGGTTGTTGTGAGCTATAGGCTAACGCCACGGCACTCTAGCCTGGGCAACAAAGTGAGACTCTGTATCAAAAAAAAAAAAAAAAGGAAGGAAAGAAAGAGAAAAGAGATAACTAATGGAAAGTGAACTGAAGAGATTTTTTTTACCTAAAAAGAAAGTATCCAGGCCGGGCGCGGTGGCTCACGCCTGTAATCCTAGCACTCTGGGAGGCCAAGGCGGGTGGATCGCTCAAGGTCAGGAGATCGAAACCAGCCTGAGCAAGAGCGAGACCCCGTCTCTACCAATAATAGAAAGAAATTAATTGGCCAACCAAATATATATAGAAAAAATTAGCCGGGCATGGTGGCACATGCCTGTAGTCCCAGCTACTTGGGAGGCTGAGGCAGAAGGATCACTTGAGCCCAGGAGTTTGAGGTTGCTGTGAGTTAGGCTAACGCCACGGCACTCTAGTCCAGGCAACAAAGTGAGACTCTGTCTCAAAAAAAAAAAAAAAAAGGGATTCTTATTTAAGCTAGAGGAAAATCAACATATGCAAATCAATAAACATGATGCATCACATCAACAGAATGAAGAACAAAAACCATATGATCATTGCAACACAGAAAACTCATTTGATAAAGTTCAACATCCCTTCATGATAAGAACTCTCAAAAATGACTTACAGAAGGAAAGTATTTCAACACAATAAAGGCCATATCTGACAATCCCACAGCTAATATGTTGAATGAGGAAAAGCTGAAATCTTTTCCTGTAAGAACTGGAAAAAGACAAAATGCTCACTTTCATCACTCTTATTCAACATAGTACTGGAAGTCCTAGCCAGAGTAATTAGGCAAGAGAAAGAAATAAAGGGCATCCAAATAGGAAAGGAGGAAGTCAAATTTTCCTCTTTGAAAATGACATGATCTTATATATAGTAAGATGTCAAAACTCTATCTATAAAAACTCTTAGAACCGATAAACAAATTCAGTAAAGTTTTAGGCCACAAAAACATACAAAAATCAGTAGTGTTTCTATAGTCAAACAACAAACTAGCTGAAAAAGAAATTAAGAAAGCCACCCCATTTACAATAACTACAAAAAGATAAAATACCTAGGAAATGAAAGATCTCTACAAAAAAAACTATAAAGCATGGATGAAAAAAACTGAAAAAGACACACAAAAATAGAAAGACATTCCATGCTCATAGACTGGGAAAATTAATATTGTTAAAGCGACTACACTACACAAAGCGATCTATAGATTTAATGCAATCCCTATCAAAATATCAATGGCATTCTTCACAAAAAAGAAAAACAGTCCTAAAATTCATATGGTACCACAAAAGACCCTGAATAGCCAAAGCAATTGTGAACAAAAAGAACAAAGTTGGAAGCATCACACTACTAGGCTTCAAAATATGCTTCAAAGCTATAGTAACTAAAACAGCAAGGTACTGGCATAAAAACAGACACATACACTAATGGAACAGAATAAGGAACCCAGAAATTAATCTAAGTACATACAGCCAACTGATATTTGACAACAGAACCAAGAACAAACACTGGGGGAAGGGTAGTTTCTTCAATAAATGATGCTAGGAAAACTAGATATCCATATGAAAAAGAATGAAACTAGACCCCCACTTATCACCCTATACAAAAATCAACTCAAAATGGATTAAAGACTTAAACATAAGGCCATAAACTATAAAACTCTGGAAAAAAACATAGGGGACATGCTTTAGGACACTGGTCTGGAAAAAGATTTAATGAGTAAGACATTAAAAGCATAGGCAAAAAAAAAAAAAGCAAAAATAAACAATGGTATTTCGAAACTAAAAAGCTTCTGCATAGCAAAGGGATCAACAGAGTGAAGAGACAACCTACACAATGGAAGACAATACTTGCAAACTATTCATCTGACAGGATTAATATCCAGAATATACAAGAAACTGAAACATCTCAACAGAAAAAAAAAAAAACAATCCAATCCAATTAAAAATGGGTAAATGATCTGAATAGTCACTTCTCAAAATAAAACATATAAATAGCTGCAAATATATGAAAAAATGTTCAACATCATTAATCATCAGGGAAATGCAAATCAGATATCTTCTGTTAGGATCCCCAGTTAGGATGGCTATTATCAAAAAGACAAACAATAATAAGTGCTGGCAAGGATGTAGAGAAAAGGGAACTCTTACACACTGTTGTTGGGAATGTAAACTGGAACAGCCACTATGGAGAACAGTATGGAGATGCCTCAAAAAACTTTAAACAGAATTACCACAGGATCCAGAAATCCCACCACTGGGCATTTATTCAAAGTTAACGAAATCAGTATACGGAAGAGATATCTGCACCCTCATGTTTACTGCAGCAGTATCCACAACAGCCAAATTATGGAATCAACCTAGGTATCCAACAACAGATAAATGTATAAAGAAGATGTGGTATACATATACAATGTAATATTATATTACCTATAAAAAAGAATGAAATCCTATCATTCCCAGCAACACAGACAGAACTGGAGGACATTATGTTAAGTGAAATAAACCAGGAACAGAAAGTTAAACATGACATGTTCTCATTCATTATGTGGAAGCTAAAAAAAAGTTGATCTCATTGAAGTAAAAAGTAGAACTGAGGATACCAGAGGTTGGGAGGGGGGAGGGGAAGGAGTGCATAGAGAGATTTGTTAATGGATACAAAATTATAGCTAGATAGGAGGAATAAGCAAGTTCTAGTGTTTTATACCACCACAGGATGATTATACTTAACAATACTATATATTTTCAAATAGATAGAAGAGAGGATATTAAATGTTCCCAACACAAAGAAATGATAATTGTTTGAGATCACAGATATGCTAACTACCCTCATCTGTCACTATACATTGTATGTACTCAAACATTACTATGTACCCCATAAATATGTACAATTATATTATGTGTCAATTAAAAATAAATAAGAAAAGACAAGACACAAGTAACATTAGAAATGAGATGAGAAAATAAATGCAGGTATAGCAATTAAAAATTTAATAATTTTATTTTAATATCTAGTCAAGAAGATGATTTTCTAGGAAAATGTCAATTATCAAAATTTAGGAGAAAAGTAAAAAATAAAAATAGATCACAAAAAAAGAAATTGAAAGGTTTCCAAAAATCCACTCTTTCACAGAGCCATGAGGCCTGTATACATTTAAGAATAAATTCTATAAAACCTTCAAGAAAGAGATAATTTTTGCTTTTAAAACAAAACAGAAAATATCAAAAGCTTTCCAATTTCTATGTGGACTTCAAAACTCAGTAAAAAAAGAAAATTATGTACTAAACTCACATATGACTATATATACAAATATCTTAAACAGATTTGTAAATTGATAACATTTTAAAAGAATAATAATAACCAAGTACAGTTTATCCTAGTAAAGATGGTTCAACATTAAGTATACAATGTAGTTTAATATATTATCATGGAATAAGAAAAAAAATCCACACTCAGCTCAATGCTTAAGACACATCAGATAAAAATCCCAATTCTGATGGAAAATCTTACCTTAGTAAAATGAGAAGGAAGCCAGAGTAGTTTTATACCAGATTCTGTAAGAAGCATAACACTTACTGGAGAAACATCAGAAGCTTCGCTATTAAAGTCAGGAACTAGACAAAAAATGCCCTAACTAAAGACTACAATTCTTCCAACCTGTACTTTAAGTTTTAACTAACGTAGAAAGACATGACATTTTTTAAAATGCAGATGATATAACTATCTACTTAGAAAAGTCTCAAAGAATCAGTTGAAAAATTACTAGTTATGAGAGTTTGGGTGGTTAGACCAGCAGTCCCCAACCTTCTGGCATCAGGGACTGTTTTCATGGAAGATAATTTTTCCACAGATGACAGAGGAATAGTTTTGGAATGATTCAAGCCTATTATATCTATTATGCACTTTATTTCTATTATCACATTGTAATATATACTGAAATAATAATACAACTCACCATAGGTTAGGGACCCCTGGACTAGACATAAGAGCAATACAGAAAAGTCAGAAGTTTTCCTAACTAACAGTAATAACCAATTAAGGCTAAAGTTAAAATGTTCAGACAGATAAGAGGAAAATCATATAACTTATACTAAAGAATATTTGAAATAAATTGATTAAATGAAGAGACCACGTTCTGAGATAAGAAGATTTAATACTGTAAAAATGCCAATTCACTCCAACTTTTTTTTAAAAAAGGAATAAATCGTAATATTAACAGAAAGTCCAACAGGATTTTTGGATAAAGTTATTTCAAAATTTATCTGAAAGAGCAAATATGTAAAACTAGCCAATATGTTTTTATAAAAGTATAAATGTAAAGAGGGTACCTTCTATCAACTATAAAATCACTATAACTTAAAATAGTGCAGTATTGCCATAGCAACAGACAAATCTTGAAACAGAGTAACTAAATGAAACTTACTATATGATAAAGGTGACATTTCGAATCAGTGGGGTGGGGTTCAGTAAAATATGGTATAATACATTGAATACTTGGGTTTAGATCCCTTCTCTTCAGAATCTCTATTAAAACAGCAGCAAAGAATTAATAAAGGTTTAAAAAAAAACCCACATGAACAAAGAGAAAACACTGGACAAAAAATAAAAAATATTTCAAAGTTTAAAAGTGGTAGGCATACTTAGAGCAATGGAAGCAGTAAATTCTACCTCCTAAATATTTCTGGAATCTATCAATTTCTTTCCATCACACTCTAATGTGTCCTAGTCATCATCCTATCTTGCCCAAATTAACTACCACAATTAATTTAATTCCATAAGGAATTAATTAAAATGTAAATTTTATGGCCTATAAGCTTTTTAATACATTGATAGATTGAATTTGTACCACCTCTGTAGCTTTGGCCATACCAATCCTTCTCTAGCCCTGACACAAAACTCTCCCTGCCACTTACCACCACATATGTACAACCATCTTTGTATACCTAATCCATACTCATCCTTCAAGAGCAGAATTTCAATGTCCCTGATTGCCTCAATTAGGATAAATTCACCTATTATATATTTTCATAGTACTCTATAATTCTGATAAACCTATATAATCAAATATTTTGGTATTTGCTTAATGAATAATTTCCTAAGTCTGACAAGCACAGAAATCACATCTGTCTTGTTCATATCTGTATCCCCAACAAATAGGCTATATAGTCTGATAATATCATTAGTTACTGATAATACGGTTTCAGTCACAAAAATGTTTAATACTTTTCTGTTACCAAAATCAAGAAACACTTTACATTATACATTATTGTTTATAAATAAAATTGTATACTACTTATAAAAGCAGCAAAATGTGGCATAGTTTATAGAGTAGTAATCTCAAAGCTATCAACTTCCCATGAATTCTATAATAAGGCATAAAGACAGAAGTGGTATCTTTAAGTGCTTAGTCTACCAAAATGCTTTTATAGTAGTACTTCCTACCTGTAAATATGTTTCTAGTCCTCTATGGTATAGTTCATTATATAAAGCAAATTTAATAAAATGAATGGTATTTACTCATCAATATTCTGTTTGAAAAGCTTTCTATACAAACTGTTTTACAAAAGCATTTCTACCCAGTTTTAGAACTATAAATAATTAAATGAGCTATTCTTAATAAATTAGAACAGTGCCTATTTTAATGTTAATAAAAATCATTTTGTAACCACAATGGTGATATGTTCACACCCATTTAACTCAACAAACTGAATTCCCCACTGAAAATACAACAGCTAAATTAAGTGTTCAGAAGATGTCAAAAATTATTTTTGCTTATATTTTATAGATAAAATTATTTCACCAGATTCATGCTGCATAACTTACAGAATCCATGAAATGAAAACCAAAATCTCATTCTATGTGCATTTTGGAAAGATTTAAGCATAATCTTAACAGAAGTACTTAAAAGTTATCTGCACTATTTCTAATGTGTTTGCAAATGTCAGTAAAATTATTTTTAATATATTTCCAAGAAATTATATAGAAAAGAACCTATTGAAATTTCATTTCCTTAAGATTAAATTTTGACACAACTATTTTCACATACTGATTTGACCATGACAGCTGTAAAATCGTAATATGCTGTCAAAACCTTAGCTCTCAAACTATTATCTTGAAATTCTAATCTAGTAATATTATACTGAACCAAAGAAGAAAAATAGAATTTTGAATGTACACAGCTAATTCAATCAATATTTACTCAGAGCCTGATGCCAGGCATGAGGTTAGATGTTGAAGAAAATACACAGACACTATCTTTTCTCCAAAAACTCAATATAGTAGACCAAAACATATAAACATGTATGAAATAAACACATGTATGAAACATAATGGTAAGAACACTATGAAATAATCACCGAGAAAGGTGACACAGCACAGTGGTTAAGAACCTGGACTCTATCACTTAAACAGTCCTGGAAGCCTAGGTAAATGACAACCTCCCAAAGTCAGTTTCTTTTATCTGTTAAGTGGGAAATGACAATAGTATCTGTCTCACAGTATTGTTTTTGGTAAATAATACATGGAAAACTCTTAGAACAATACTTCCTAGTGCATTATTAACATTGTGGAAATACAGGAAAGGAGTTAAATGGTAACTCTTTATTTGATGGGGTTGGCAGAGTGGTAAGAAGATGGGGAACTGAGGGAGATACCACTGCAAGCATCCTAGGGGAAACAACTGAACCGAGTTCATTCTACTAAAAATATTAAATTTATGATGAATATTTAAAGCCTTAAAGCAAAATGTAGAGCTGAATTCCCCAAAGCAATCCTAGAGAAAATCCAAGCTTGAAGTCAACAACAAAAAGTGCAAGCACAATGGAGGGGCAGTCATTCTGGTCAATTAAGGAACCACATAAACAACAGCCCACTTTTTAGCCTGACTAAATACCACTAACTTCTTTCCAAAGGCAGCAGGTGCTCATTCTGCTTGGGAGGGGTTCCTAACCAGGATGTTGGAGCCTGAAAAAGAGAGAGCAGAGGCTGAGGTAAATCTGGTTCTTTATAAGATACTAAAGGAGGAGGAATGAAGGGAAGGAGACTCTGCCTAGGAGTGAATGCATTAAAGCAGTTTCTCAAAGAGGAAACTATTGGCATTTGGTGAGCACAATTTCCTTTTCTGCACAGGATTGTTCTCCACCAAAATGCCTGTCGTATTCCACAATTGTTACAACAATCAAAAGTTCCTCTTAGTACATTTCCTAACACTTCTAGGGGCGGTAACCCATTCTCCCCTTCTGTTCTTCCAACTTAAGCCTTGCAACAATATGTCTATATCCAGGAATTCTTCCTTCTTAATTTAGTTATTTTAAGGGTTGCAACCTGCTCCCTGCCTACAAATCTGAAGGAGGAGAAACCTGCCCGAGGACAAACCCACCACTTACTCAGTGCCTGTTCACCACCTCCCATTCCAGATAGGCTGGGGGTAGGAGCGGGGGAGAAGGGCAGCCCACACAACTGCAGAGGAAATCCTTATCACACTCACCACATATAGATTCTGGATTCATCAGCCCAATCCTTCATTTAGAAATATAAATCAGCAATTATAGAACACCAGACATTTGAAGAAAATATCAGTGATAGTGAGCAAAGCTGAAGAAACTAAACTAGGGGAAAAAACAGATGGCACTGAGATTAGAAGAGAACTTTAAAATTTTATTTTTGTTAGCATTCTCAGAGATATGAGACAGGCTACCGCGTTCATAAAAGAATAGGCCACTAAGTGGGAGTCAACGGAGCAACCAAAAAATTTTACGAAGTTCCTGGAAATTAAAAACGTTACTGTCAAATTAAAATCTAACAGCAGACTAAATGATAGAATGATAAAGCTGAAACTGATAATCTGAAAAGCCAAGTCAAGGTAATCTTTGAAATGCAGAACAAAGAAAAAAAAGATGACAAATATGACTAAAGTTAAAACGCAGAAGCAAGTCCACAGCGCCTATCAGGAGTTTCATAAGACAAGATCAGAGTCAAGGGTGGGGAGGAAATAGCTGAAGAAATAATAGAAGAAAATGTCCCTGAGTTTAAATGACATACAAAACTTTAGAATGAAAGCCCTTCCAAGTGCAGAGTAGATTAAATTAAAATAGACACAAATCTAAACACATCTAAGTGAAACTTTAGCATGCTGAGGATTAAAAGGGAAAAAGCAGGGATTGCCAGAGAGAAAAAAGAAAAGGGTTATGTATTATAAAAGAAACGCCAATCAAATATCCATGACATTTATTACTGGCAATACTGAATACCAGAAGATAGCAGAGGAAAGACTTCAAAGTTCTGATGAAAATGAGTTAAAAAAAATCTTTACAAATAACATTTTTAAAAAAGTCATTACACATTCACACATGTATGTATAGGTAAAAGACAGTTTAACTATACTGAAATATTTAACAAAAAACAAAAATTGATTTCTCCCCCAAAGATATTTCTTTCTAGCTTTTTAGACAAAAATTTATGCCTGTATTTGAATATATTCATTTGTATTAACACAAATGCAATTATTTTATTTAATAAAATATCTTAGTGATCTTCCCATAATGGAGTTCATTTTTTTGAAGATACCTAGTACTTCATAGCATTGCTACATCAAAATTTATACAGTGTGCCCTCTACTGAAAGATACACAGGTTACTTCCATTTTCTGAAGTTACGTTAATAATTCATGTTACAATCAGCATCCAAAAAACATATATACATGTATCAATACACACACACACGGCTGCATATATATTATCTGGGCATACATTAGCAAGTACAAAGAGAATTTCTAGGTCAAAGAATATGCGATCTGTCAACTGTGAGATATTATCATACTGTCCTTTAAATATGTTGTAGCAATGACATTTCCATCAAGAGGACCTCACTTCATTATTTGTTGTAATAATAATGAACTGTCTCACAAAACTCTCCAATATAAATGCTGGGGATACATGGAGCACGAGGAGTGACTGAAATAAACTGAATTCTTAACGCTAATCTCATTTTCCCCAATGTTGTATTTTTAAAAATTTAACCACACGTTTATTTCCTTACCTGTAAAATATTACATTGATACAACTCATAAGGTTATATAGGTTGAATATACCTAATTCAAAAATCTGGAGTCCAAAATGCTCTAAAATCCAAAACTTTCTTAGCGCCAACATGACACCACAAGTAGAAAATTCCATATCTGACCGCATGTGACAGACTGCAGTCAAACTTTGTTTCATGCACAAAATTAAAAATATTATATAAAATTATCTTCAGGCTATGTGTATAAGGTATATATGAAACATGTTTAGATTTGGGTCCCATCCCCAGATACCTAATTACGTATCTACAAATATTCCAAAACACAGAAAAATCCAAAATCCAAAACTACTCCTCCCAAGCATTTCAGATAAGGTATACTCAACCTGTACAATAAAATTAAATAATTTACCAAAAACGTAAATGTTAAATATTGTTTTGCCTATATTCTGCAACTCAATCTTTTCAACCATCTCTCATTTTGACCATTTCGTTATTCAAAATATCAATGAAAAATTAATCTCAACAGCGATTTGATTACAGTGTTCCCAACTTAAAAACAATTTTTTAAAAAATTAAAATAGTTGGATTTTTCCCTATTTTTTTCACCTTAACTGACCACTTTGCACCTTGTCATCTTCTGACAAGTTTAATTCAGAAAGGAAAGTGAACTGTCATTTTTAAAGGTACTTATCAATTTTCCTATTATAAACCAAATGCCTTCCAAAAGTGGCTAGTATAACTTGTTAGCAATCTTACTTGCTAGAGTCAATTTTCTATTATGTGCAATGCTTTCAGAAAGAAATCCTCTCAAAGATTTTTTAAAAAAAGCAGATTCAGGCAAAATGATTTTTAAAACTTCTATGCTCTAAATTATTAAGTATAATAATTTAAAATACTGAAATAAAGTTACGAGCCCAAAATATAAAGACAGGACTTAAATTCACTTTGAAATATCTTAAGACCCTCTCTCTAACATCTATAAAATCATTCTGTTCTTAAAAGAAAAATTCATATTTTCCCTACCAATACATGAGATGAGACAGAAATATAAAGTTTCTCACAATAGAAAATCTTTTCAGGATAATCATCAACATATATTTCCTTGTTTTACAAAGACAACCATCAAGTAACTGTTGTCTTTAATTTCTCTCACATACACCTGGTAGCTTTCTGTGTCAAGGTCTTGACATCTTTTCATAGATTTACTCCTAGGTATTCAAATGTTTTGTGCTACTATAAAATATATTTCTTAATATTTTATTTTTCATTGATCTTGTACTAGAAATCTTAACTCATTTATTGATATTAGCAGTTTATCTGTAGATCTCTTTGAATTTCCTATGTATAAAAGGATATCTTAGTTATCCTCCTTTACCAACGAGGCCATGTAACAATTTTCTTTGTGGGAAAGTTTTAAATTACAGATTTAATTTCTCTTAAAAACACAGAAGTAATCTTTTCTGTCTTTGGTGTCAGTTTTACAAATTTGTGTTCATTGAGGAATTTGTCAAATTTATTGGCATGAAGTTGTTCATATTTTCTCTAAATTAAATCTTGCAGGCAAACTGAGTACATTTTAAAAATAGCAACTTCTACAATTTTTTTTAAAGTTCTTTAAAACTTAAGTATAGTTGACATACAATAAATATCTAAAGTATACAATTTGACAGGTCTTGTCATATACATACACCTGTAGAACCATAAGCACGGTCTAGATAGTGAACATATCCATCACTCTTAGAATTTACTGGTACCCCTTTATAATCCTTCCTCAGGCCCTTCCCTGTCTCTAATACCTTACTTATCTCCTCCCACTTTACCCAGGCAACAACTGATCTGTCATTATAGACTAGTTTGTATTATTTTAGAATTTTGATATACTGTGGCACTCAAGAAGAATGTGTATTCTCTATTACAAGGATGTAAAGTTCAATATATACCTAATAAGGTCTACCCTATTGATTATTTAGATCTTCTTTCTCGTTATTTTTGTCCAGTTGATCTGCATTGAGAGTGGTATATTAAAGAGACTCCTATTAGTGTTTCTGTTTCTTTGCATCTCCTGTAATTTTTGCTTCAAAAGGTGGTTGCTATGTCATTTGGTACACAGATATTTGTAAATGTTATCTAGTATGAAAAGAATTGTCCTTTTTCAGTTTTAATGCTCAGGGACTTGAATTTTATTATGATACCAGAATCCTTACCTCTGTTTCCATTTGCCTGATACACATTTTGTTCATCCCTTTATTTTTAACCTGAAATCAGATGTCTCTGTATTACATATAGCACATCTTATATATAGTACATAGTTGGATTTTGTTTTATTGGCCAAACCAAAAGCAGTTTTCTTTGAAAAAGTGAGTTAATCCCACTCACATTTACTGTTATTACTGATATGTTTGGTCTCAATACCATTATAAGATATTATAGTTTTGTACATTTTGTGATATTTGTTATGCTTCTATGAGAACAGTATTCTTGCTCTTTTAGTAAAGCTTTTTCTTTGTACTTAGGAAAGTTTGTATTTTTGTTCTAGTGTTACCTTTGCACTTATACCTTTTCCAATGTCCTTAGTCTTCTGTTTTTTAATGTAATTGTTTAGCATCTGGTTTGCCAGGGCCTTTTAAGAAAGACCCTTTAACACTCCACCTACAGTTTATACAATAACAAGCTTTCCCTATTTCCCTCCTTCTCCCTTATCTCATTTTTTAGTTGCATTATTGGTAATAGGTCACAATGTAAACCATTTATATGTTAGTCTTCCATGCTCATCCCCACTTTTGTGAACTTAAGTTTTCATTTCTTGTGGAGTGATCACCCAGGAGTGATATTGCTGAGTCACAGAAATAGATATAATTCAATGTATAAGAAACTACCAAACCACCTTCCAGAGTGGTTGTATAAATATGCATACTTAGCTTTTCACAGACTATTTAGAATCAGTATTTTACCACTCAGGTGGAATGTAGAAACCTTATCACCCGACACAGGTCTCTTTACTTTCCCCACTTTATGTTGTAATTGTCTTAATATTACACCTCCGATCATTGAACCCCCCCACCAAACATCATGGTTTTTGTTTCCAACCATTTTATGTATATATACATATTTAAAGAACAAGTAAAGAATAGTCTATTGCATTTGCTCCAATCTGTTCTTTTCCTTCATTTCTGATGTTCCCAGTTTCCTTCTGGTATTGTAGTCTTTCTGAAGAACTCACTTCAGCAATTTCTTTTATAATACATATGCTGGCAATAAATTCTTTTACTATTTCTTCATCAGAGAATGTCTTCATTTTACTTTTATTCTTGGAGAATATTTCCACTGGATAAAGAATTCTCTGTTGATTACTTTTTTCCTCCAGTATGCTTAAAACATTGTTTTGCTTCCTTCTAGCCTGTTGGTCTCTGATGAGAAATCTTCATTCAAATAGTTCCTCTGTTAGTAATAAAATGTTTTGTTTGTTTTTGCTTTCAGGAGTTTGTTTTCAGCAGTTTGATTATAATGTGTCTGGGCATGGATTTCCTTAGGTTTATCCCACTGAGGTTCACTCATGTTCTTGAGTCTATAGTTTCGTCTTTCTCCAAATTTGGGAAGTTTTCAGCCATTACTTCTTCAAATATTTTTTCTGCATCATATTCTTTCCTCTCTCCTATGTGTTTGATGAAACAAAATGTTAGACCTTCTGGTATTATCCCACAGGTCCCTGAGTCTCTGTTCATTATTTTAAATCTTTTTTCTCTGTTGTTCAATTTAGATATATTTCTATCTATCTATCTTCACCGATTCTTTCTATGTCATCTCCCTTCTGCTATTGTGCCTGTCCAGTAAGTTGGTTTTATTTGCTATTGTATTATTCAGGTCCAAATTCTTCATTTGGTTCTTCTTTTTCTACTTCTTTACTGAGATATTCTATATTTCCATTCATTTAAAGAGAACATACTCTTACTTCTTGTAGTATAACAGCTGCTTTAAATCTGTTAGTTCCCACATCTGTGTTGGTGTCTGTTCATTATCTTTGTCCACATGAGTTGAGATTTTTCCTGGTTCTTCATATGTCAAATAATTTTGAATTTATGCTATACATTTTTAATATAAGATTCTGTGCCTTATTGAAATCTTATGGAGAATGTTGATATTTTTGTTTAGCAGGAAATTGACTGAATTCAGGCCTCAAGTTCTGACCAGCCTTTTGAGATACCACTGTCATTTTAGTTTATTCTTCCATGCTCATTTGCACCTTTGTTTGTGAACTTAAATTTTCATTCTCTTTGGTAAATACCTAGAAATGAGCACCCTAAGTCACCTGGTGAATGTATGCTTAACTTTTTCAGAAAGTATTCAACTTTTTAAAGCTTTCATAATGCTATTCAGATCTGTACCACATATGTGCCACCCATTGGCCAGTCTGGAATTTGGGTGGTGACCTACCCATATTTCGGCATTGAACATCTATGTATGCTTTTTAGGGTCAGATCCACATATACACAGCCCAGGGGTAACCCTTAGAGTGCATAAACATTAAGGGCACTCTTTCCAGACCTCCTCCTCCTCTGAAATCTGTCTGGTATTTCTCGTTATCTGGGATGCCCTAACCAGACTAGAGGATTGAAAAAGGGCATCCCAGATAACCAGAAATACCAGACAAATTTGGAGCTTAATTTATGTCACTCTGCCATGTCCAGGTTAAAGCAGTGGGAGAACACAGGAAAAAAACAGTGATTCATCTCACTTTCTGGGGACCACAGCTCCTCCAACTGAAGAGGAAACTTCCATCCTTGGAGTTACAGGCTCTTCTCCGCTATTGTACCTATGCCGACACTGCTTCCAAAGGATTTCTTGGGGTCTGAGGTGCAAGAGAACATGGGGTAGGGGATGAGAGGTGGGGAGTGTTTCTGCACCCCTGCCAAGCATTAGAAAACCCCTTTCCTGCTCTTCAAGCCAGAATTAGAGTGTTTCTGGAGTTCTCTTTGTCCATTCTGGGTTGTAAGCTATGTTGGCTTCAGGTCAGGGGATACCAAAGCCAGAAAAAGAAAAAAAAAAAAACATAAACTCACTGTTAATCCAGTGGCACTTAAATTTCTGGTTGTCTTCTCCAACTGCTTGCTACTATTTACTTTTCATAGTCTGCAAATAGCAACCCCATGTATCCTGGCCAGTTTTTATAGCTGCATTAAGTGGGAGAGACAGGGTATAATGTGCTTACTCCATATTCTTGGAACTCTTTTAAGTTACATTTTTCACCAGAATTTCGTAAAAATCTGCGATGGTTTGGTGCCACTATTTCTTCAAATATTTTTTCCGTCCTTTTCTCTTCTTTCTGTCTGAAACTCTTATTACATGCATGTTGAAATATCTGACATTGTCCCATGGGTTTCCAAGTCTTTGATTCCTACAAATCTTTTTTCTCTCTTCTCTTTATTGATCTTCACATTCTCTCTGCCATCTCAAATCTGCTGTTGAGCCTATCCAATGAATTTTCCATTTAAAATAGTGTGCTTTTCAAATTTAAACTTTCTTCTTGGTTCTTTTCCAGTTTGTTTCTCTGAGACTCATTATTTGTTGAGTCTCATTAGCATCCTGTTAGCACATTTTCCTTCTTTTATTTTTTTAAAGAGACAAGGTCTCCCTATGATAACCAGGCTGGGGTGCAGTGGCTATTCACAAGCATGGGATCATAGCACCTCCAACTCCCGGGCTGAAGTGATCCTCTTGCCTCCACCTCCTAAGTAGCTGTTACTACAGAGACACACCAACCTGCCCAGCTACATTCTCCTTTAATTCCTTTTAAATGCTTAAAATACACAATTTGAAGTCTTTGTTAAATCTAAGACCAAGCCCAGTTAATTAGTTTCTACTGTTTTCTCTGATTATGGCTCATATTTTCCTAAAATGTATTCTTTCCTTTTTTGCAAGTCTAGCAGTTTTTGGTTGAATGTAAAACCTTTAACAGATTACAGTAACTCTGAATTCATTTTATTTTTCAGAGTTACTAAGTTTTTAAATAATTGGAATGGGCTTAATTCTGCAGAACTCTTTCCCTCTGTGCTATGCAGTCAGGACATCTTTGTTCAGTTTTTTAATTCTTATTTTTATATTTCAGCCTGGCTCCCTTGGGATTGCATATGTCTGTAAACGACACAGCCAGTATTGTGCTCAAATCAGCAAAGGCTGTGCTCAAAACACCGCAAGCCTGAAAGACTTCCACTCTCAGCTGGTTGATCTGAGATGGACTGGGAAATGCATTCAAAGTTGCAGGCACTTCTAAAGTCTCCCTCAGCTTTCACTTTTTGCCAGGCTCTCTTAGATCTCCCCATATGCAGAGCTTACCTCAGCCCTTCCCTGGCTCTCCCATTCCTAGGATTTCCCTATCAAATTTCTGCTAGTCCACTGTTCACATCAAACTAGGTCCACAACCTTGAGCTAGTAAGGCAGCATGTGTTCTCCATCTGTTTCCAACCAAATCCACCACTTTTCAATAGCAAAGTCACAGGTTTTTATGTCTTCTCTCACTCTGTCCTAGCCTGAATCAAGTCATTCCCCAACCTTCGGGCAGCAAAGATGCTGGTTTTCTCAGTTGGTTGACTGTTGGTCAGTTCAGAGTGCTATAACAAAAATACCACACAGTTCTGAAGGTTGGGAAGTCTAAGATCAAGGTGCTGGCCAAACCAAAGTTCCTAGTGAGCCCCCATCTAACCCTAATCACCTCCCAAAGGCCCCACATCCAAGTATCATCCCACTGGGGATTTGGGTTTCAACTTAAAAATTTTGGGAGGGGGAACAAACACTCAGTCTCTAGCACTGATAAAGCTTCAGTTCTCAACAACTGAGCTGGGGGGATTGGGAGGAATATAGGACCAGCTCCAGGTAAGACAGCCACCTGCTTACACTGTTCTTACCTCAAGCAATAAATGCTTCTCAATTTTTTAACTGCCTTTGGTCAACTTTTAGTACGCTTAATTGGCTATTTTTGGAAATTTTGTCCAGTTCTATATTTGCTTTTTGCAGAGAGGAACTGCCAACCTCTTCATATCAACCATTACCAGAATTTGAGTAATGTTTTTAATAAAAGATTTTCAACGTTTTAAAGTCACAACTTTAATCAAGTGAAAGAGATCATCATGATATAGGCAGTATTACTTCTAATGATGCAATTTATTAGGATGTTCATTGTGGGGTTTCTTGAAAATATGGGAAAAAATAGAGACAATCTCAATGTTCCACTGCAGGAGCTAAGTAAACTATACTCATCCTATGAATAATCTGCAACAATTAAAAGAATAACATGTTTTCATAAGTACTAACATTAAAAGTTCTCTAAAACACTTTTTTTCTGTGGGGAAAAAAGCAAGTTTCATATAATAAGATATTACTAATATAGTAAGATATTATATTTTATATATTTATATAAATATTCATACAATTGAAGCATACACAACAATGCTTTATAGTTTCTACAAGTACAAATATATATACAGGACTAGGTCTGTAAAGATATAAAACAAAGTTATAACAGGTATTACCCCTGGGAAAGGAGCAGAGATTGAAAGCAGACATAGTTAAAAAGGCTCTTGGCTCTATCTGGTAATAACTTAAATTTTTTACAAAATATGCTTATGTATACCTGTACAAAAAAACAGTAATTTAACAAATGGATTGCCCAAGCTATGAACTGTGTATTTGCAGAGTGAGCAATTATGAGGGTTTCTAGAGGTGCCTATGCAGATTCATAGGATTAAAGAAAACCACTTTACCTAATAAAATGAAGCAGTTATATAAAAAATTTTATTAACAGAAGAAAAAAAATATTTTCCTAGCCAAAAATGCTTGGCATCATTTCTCAACTCATGAATTTGTCTCTCCAAAGATAATCTTATAGAGAACATTTCATCTGTTAAATATCCCATGTCTTATGTATTAGTGTGTACTTTTCATCATGGATTTCTTTCCTAGTAAGCCATTTCAGTCTATGCTACATTAAATAATATCTTTTAATAACTTTAACAGGTGTACTTTAAAGTTATAAGACTTCTTTAATGCCTACAGTTAAGAATTACATGAATGAAACATATTAATAATTACTTTTAATGCTTTAAATTTTTATTTTACCCATTTGACAACCTTCATAGATTTCAAAAAGAAGAAACTTCAAGACATTGTGCCAATAAATGAAAACAAGTTATCTTCCACTTTTAGCCACACTAATACACACACAAAATGTAGTTTCTACAAGTAGCTCAGGGTATCCAGTCTGAGATTACTAAGAATTAAGTTCTACATTGATTCTTGATAAATATGCATCAGGCCAAAGATTTTTCTTCTCTTACAAATGTAAAATGATAAAATAGAACATCTTTACTATTTACACCAAGTGATTGAGGAAGAATTTTTTACTGTTGTTGCTTTAAGGAGTTTCTCTTATGCATTTTCTTTTAGATCTCTCTGCTAATATAAACACACATCTATACACGATGATTTAACCAAAGCCATCAAGTGATATCAGTCATAAAAGTCTTCACAATCCCTTAATCTTTTCAACTTCTCCACCACTGAATCATGCCTGCATACTACTGAAGATACACAAACTACCTTAATTTCACTTTTAGGTCAGTTGTCCATTATCTCCCACACTAGATACTTCAATATTCATCTTGACGTTTTCCCTAACTCAGTGAGTCCTAAATATTGCTCTAAGCCATTACTTGAGTTCATATGTAGTTTTCTATCCCATTTTAGTCTCCAAAAATTCCCTATAAGTTGGATGGGATAGGTATTATCTCCATTTTATAGATGAGAAAAATGAGGCCCAGAAAGGTTAAGATGCCAGATGTTGGTCAGTAGAAGAAAAAACCAAAAAATCAATAATTCAGTTTAACTGACTGGCCCCAAACTACATTCACCTTTTGCAGCTGACATCATAGACTATATTTCCCATGTATGATTGCTCCACAAAGCAATCTCGGTATCTTCCCTAAACAGAAAGAAGGAAAATGCTCAAGAGGCTGGAAGGATAACAAATAAGGACATTTTGCAAGGGACTGGCCAAGGGCAGAGGGGTATAATGAGCTAGGTTCTATCACTGAGGGCTTGCATTTCAACAAATGGCAGATATGCAGAAAAGTCATGAAACAATCTAGTTTTGTTAGTGGAGTGAGCATTGGGCACGAGAAAATGTAGTTTCTACACCTAGATTTGCCACTACACAGTATGACTTTATTATAATTTTAGTGGGTCAAGACACAAATTTCTGCAGGTCAACATCATGTCTCATCATTCCTATTGCCATGCCAACTATTTAAATACAGTAAAGGAGGAAACAGAAATATCCCCGAGGAACTCGGAAGTCACTGCAAAGTTCAGTAAGATGGAAGAAACTGAGTCGCCAGTAGTAACTTGCTCAGGAACAGCAGATGACTTGTAAGAACAATAGATGACTAAAATGTGAGCAAGGTTAATAGTAAGAAATGGCCATTAAAAACTATTTGCAGTCAGGCGGGTCACAGAGGCTGGATGCTATAGATTAACAGGTTAAGATATACCTTTTCACCATGCTATTTTGTTATCTCTGTTAGCCTGAACTGCAAAAGGTAAACAGACATTTATAGATAGCTGGTTTTTTGTTGTTGTTGTTGTTTTTCTCCACTGAACTAAATATATTTACTGAAATCTGAAAGGAAAGAAAAGGAAACGTTAATATAAAATTTGTCCTTTCTTTCAAATTAACTATCTTCTTTTTTTCTCATATTCTTTGCTCAAAGTAATCTTTTAGGGTAAAAAGCACTTAACAAGAATGGTGAGAAATGTTAAAGGAAGAGTAAAAATAGAGATTTTAATTACATCACTGTACATTATGTAATTCTGAAAAAAGACTATTATGGTGGTTGTCTTAGTCAGTTTGAGCTGCTGTAATGAAATACCACAGACTGTGTGGCTTATAAACAACAGAAATTTATTTCTCACAGTTCTAGAGGATGGAAATCCAAAATCAAGGTGTCAGCATGGTCAGTTTAGTGAGGGGCACTTTCCAGGTTGCATCTCATTATACCCTCACATGGCAGAAAGAGAACTAGAGAGTTCTTTGGGGTCCCTTTTGTCAGGCACTAATCATATTCATGAGAGCTCCACCCTCATAACAATCACCTCCAAAGGTCGGACCTCCTAATACCATCACATTCAGGGTTAGGATTTGAACATATGAATTTGAGGGGGACACATTCAGTCCATAACTATAGTTAATAAATGAAGCCAAGATCTAAAGATAACCCATATATTTATAATATCTTTTGCCATTTCCCCAATTGTTTTTAAATAAAAATATCTGATAAAATAATGGGAAAAACTGATTTTCCAGCATGCACTACTTGCTTCATGTATATTCTGTTTCTCCTTATTATAACCCCTTAAATAACAAGAGCTTCCTCTCTTATTATGGCTCCCAATATAGTACCTTGTATATGGACTCAACAAATGCTTAGTAAATGCAAAACTGTGTGAAAGATTATTAACATTCTGAAATACTTTTTCCTTTTTATTATCTGGCTTTCAGCTCTAATTGGAGACAGAAGTATAACCAACAACTGTAACATAGCAAAGTAAAATACAAAGTCTCTTCAGGATTAGCTTGAATTTGTAATAGTGCTAGTATTCCAAAGGAACCAATTCATTTCATGATGCTAACACTCAAGAGGTCTAAAGAAAACCTCAAAGTGAAGCAATGCACAGATGGTTGGTTGTAGTGGCTCCTGGAGCAAACAATATTCTTTTGGACGGGGAAAGCTGAAGGGTACTCTTTATCACAGATCCTTTCACAAAAGGTATAATTAAAAATTAAAATTAAGAAATCATCGACTGGGCACGGTGGCTCACACCTGTAATCCTAACACTCTGGGAGGCTGAGACAGGAGGATTGCTTGAGCTCAGGAGTTCTAGACCAGCCTGAGCAAGAGCAAGACCTCATCTCTACTGAAAATAGAAAAATTAGCTGGGCATCGTAGTGTGCACCTGTAGTCCCAGCTGCTGAGGCGGCTGAGGCAGAAGGATCACTTGAGCCCAGGAGGTTGCTGTGAGCTAGGCTGACACCACGGCACTCTCCTCAGGGCAAAAGAGTGAGACCGTATCTTAAAAAAATAAAAGAACTGTTTTCTAGCAGAAATGCCTCCCCTTGACAGTCTCCAAAATTTTGTTGTGCTTGGATTTGACAAAAATCAAGTGTCAAGCTTGAAAGAAAATTAAATAGAAATATAAAAGGAAAATGAATAATTTGTTTATTCAAGAGGACAAATATCAGCATTCCCAGGTAATGATAAATTGAACTCATCTAATTGTGCTCTTGCCTAAAAACCCTCTAGAATGTAATAAAGATGTGTGTATCATTTTATTTTATAAAGCATATATTTACTAAGATGGAAATAATGAGAGAAAAGGTGACTTTGGGAGCTATAAAACATATGGACAAAGGAGTAACCGACCTAGTATACCCAAAGAGGCCAAACTAAACCAGCCATGGGGAACCAGAAAACCATTTCATTTACACAACAAAATCTTCCAAAGGCTCAGGAATTAGCAGCACAAGGTACTAGAGGTAAAGGGAACTACAACAAGGAGAATCAAATAAAAACTCTTCAAAAAGAACTGAGATTTCTAGCTCCCACTCCCACCTTCCTTGTCTGTCTCTCACCCTTCAGCACACAGGACTGAAAACTAGCAGTCTGTTTTCTGCAGAGTAAGAGAAGAGGTGTCTCTTGACCACAGTTTATGAAATCCCCTGCAAAATGGCATTATTAAATGCTGAGACAAACCCCTCCACCTGATTCTCCCTCTTGACTATCAGAAGCCTTCCAAGCAGATGTGAAGCGTCTTCTGTAGAGAATATGACCAGTCAACAGGAAAGAGACAGACATGAAGATCAGGTGTCACCCTTCAACAATCCACCTACAACACAGCTACAGTGAAGCTCAACATGCAATCAGAGCTTCAGGTTTTTAGTTCCCCACTAGTAATAACGAGCTAATAACCTGGGGATATGAGATGGCTGAGAAAAACCTATAACATGAAAGAAAGAGACTAAAATAAACAAAGAGGTCAAAACTATTCAGAATGAAGAAAACAGTCATTAAAATTCTCAAAGAAAAAAAGGGAATATCGTATTCATGAAACTAGAATATGATGCTATACGGAAACAAAAGAGCTCTTTGAAAATAAAAATGCAAAAGCAGAAATAAATTCAACAGAAATTATGGAAGATAAATTTTAGGGGAAAAACTAGGAAAGCACAGAGGCAGAAAAATAAAGAAAATTAGGAAGCCTGATTCAGCAGCATCTAAATAATATGGGATTTGGAAAGAAAGAACAGACAAAATGGAGGGGAAGAAAATATTAATGAAATATTTAACATTTGCTAGAACTGAAAGCTGTTAAGTTGTGGACTAAACGAGGCACTAGCACCCAGAATAATAGATGAAAACAGACTCATACTAAGACACTTAACTGTGAAATATCATAACACTGGGGACAAAAAGAAAAAAAATCTCATGTCAAGAATCAGGAGTCGGAGTGGTTTTGAACTGCTCAATGACGACACCTAAAGATAGATGATGAAATGATGCTTTTAAAAATACTCCCAGCTGAAAATCCTTTACTGTGTCAAACCATCAACCAAGTGTGAGGACAGTTAACAATTTTTAGACTTGCTTATAAGGTTTCACAAAATTAACCTGCCACAACGCTTTTTCACAGAAAGAAAAAAAAAAAAAGACATGCTGCCCTCTGAGCATGAAACAAAAAAGCAAAATAGAAAAGAGGAAGAGATGGGATACAGGAACTAGAAGTCCCAACACAGGAGAAAGGCAAAGGTAAGTTCCAAGAAGATGGTGACAAGTGTGCACCAAGTATAGAGAATAATGAGTCCACACTGGACAGGTCAGAAGGCTCCAGGAGTGCCATCTTCAAGAAAATGAAATTGATAAATTTGAATAAACACACTGAAAGTTGATTTAGAAAACAAGCAGAAATTTGGGGGCTGAATTATAGATAAATAGTACATATGGAAAACTAAGCAAATAAATATTAACTCCAGGAAAATAAAAATACAGGAATGGAGAACCACAGTTTACTAATGGAGCACCTAACTAACAAACACTGATCTGATCAAAATTACTAATATAATTATTTTGAAACAATTGGCGGAATGTGAAGTATATGATGAGTATATGTATATGTGGTAGGGGAGAATGAAAAAAGAGCTAAATCCTCATTTTTCAAAATATTTAAAACCAAAAAATCAAGAATCAGCAACATAAACATGCCATTTACTCACATGGAGCTAAATGACAAAAGAATCAGCTAAAAAAGTTCAAAGGGAGTAGCTTCCTTGGAAAAAGAAATGCAAATAAAGAGACTTGGGAAATGCTGTTGGCCTTGCATCTATACGTGCATTAACAACTTTAGTAAAAGATAAAAACCCTAAAAAAATACATCTATCATATGTAACGGTAACTAGCTTGCAGGTAGAAAAATCATAGAATTGTAACCATGCTTTTAGAGTTAAACAAGCAGTACTTTAAAGACAGAAATCCAGTGAAGACAAAGTTATCCTTAGAGGGTACGCTTTATGAAATTCTTTTTGTAAATACTATGTTATAAAATATATTTTAATAAAACATTTAACTAAACGTAAGATGTTTAGAAGATAAGGGGATTTCCAGTAAAAAATAAAATGTAAGATGTAAAAATTAATATTTAAAAACCTATAAAGAATATTTTCAATTTTTAAAAAAGATATAGCTATTTTCTGTATTCATAAACATAAAGATGTAACTTACACAAAATGAAACTTTTCAGTCAACCTTATTTTATTTAATTTACCACAAAACTGCTCCGACTTACTGCAATGTTTATCTAGTGCCGCTCTAAATCATTTTCTTTAACTGGCAAAATGACCACTTCCATTCTAACACGGAACAGGGGCTCAAAAGTCATTGACCTATAATCAAATACAACTCAGATTAGAGTATTATAATACACTAAAATTACATAGAACTTGCCATATAAAATATTTTATAAGCTACTAGAGGAGCTCACCAATTTGGAATACAGTCATGTGGCATATAATGATGTTTCAGTCAACGATGGACCACACATACAATGATGGTCTCATAAGATTATAATGGAGCTGAAAAATTCCCCAAAGAAATTTCACAGTGAAGAGTTTAGCAGAAGCTTTTTCAGAGCTCAACAAAAACCTGGAGGTATTTTAGAAGGTGTTGATGATTCTCACCCTGTGTAGGTCTAGGCTAATGTTTGTGTCTTAGTTTTTAACAAAAAAGTTTAAAAAGAAAAAAATTGATACAAAAAAGCTTAGAGATAAAGAATATTTAAAAAAAGATATTTTTGTACATCTGTACAGTGTGTTTTAAGCCAAATGTTAAAACAGTTTTAAAAGAGTCAAAAAGTTTTTTAAAAATTTAAAAGTTTATAAAGTAAAAAAGTTACAGTAAGCTAAGGTTAATTTATCATTGAAAACTGAAAAAAAAATTTATAAATTGAGTGTGGCCCAAGTATACACTGTTAGTTTATAACTCACTCACTCACCCAGAGCAACTTCTAGTCCTACAAGCTCCATTCACAGTTAAGTGCCCTCTACAGGGGCACCATTTTTTTTATCTTTTATACTGTACCCACATTTTTACTGTACCTTATCTATGTTTAGATATGTTCAAATACACAGATACTTACCATTGTGTTACAATTGCCTACAGTAGTCAGGACAGTAACACGCTGTACAGGTTTGTAGCCTAGATACAATAGGCGTAGCTGTGTAGCAGGGTATACCATCTAGGCTTGTGTAAGTACATTCCATGATGTTTGCACAATAAAATCACCTAACGAAACATTTCTCAGAATGTATCCCTGTCGTTAAATGATGCATGACTATAATTTATGCTTACCTCATTTAACACACAGGGTGTTCACTTTTGTTTATACCACCCTTTAAAGTCCTGAGCAAAATAGTACATAAAAGTACAATGCATTACATTAATAATAAACACAAAAAGTATTTTTGAGGATGAAAAAGAAGTGGAAAACAAATTCTCTTTTCCAAAGCTATAATGCCACTCAGTCATCCCTTCTGGGAGTGAATGCTCAGGTTAACAAGAACACTGAGTGGAACACAGGCACACTACATAGAAAATCCTTGCATGAAGTGCTAACACAGTCCAAATATAAAATTTTGATTGTGTGTCTAGAGAAAACCATGCACACAATGGCCTACTTATTTAACAAAGTTTTTGAAATTTAGAAAGTCTAAAGAGATCCTATCTTGATGAAAACAGATCATATTCAATCCAAAATGAACATATCATTTTAGATTTTAACATATTTCTTATCTGAAAGACTTTCTGGTTATAAGAAACTTAAGCAATATGGTAATTTGTTCAATGTGGTGGAAAGAATGCTCTAAAGAGATGAAATTGAACAATGGTACTATTTTAACCTTTTACTCATTGCAAATGTCCCTATGACAAGTATAAACACTAGAGACAACTGGATATCCTTTCCAGCAATTCACTTCTAGTAAAGACTGAACAGGGTACCATGTTCTGAAAATAAATGATAATAAAATGAACTAGAAATATAGTAATTTGTATCTTTCATAAATTTTTTAAAAGTTACATAAAAATATTGTTTCAAATATTGCAGGATGTTTCACAAGTCTTTTTCTATAATGATAGTTTTCTGCTCTAACAGAACTTTCCTTACACACTTTGGTTTGATAAAACGGCATTAATGATGTAGTTTACATTTAGACGCAATGAAAAGATTGCCCAGCGGCCTAGCTGTAGCTTGCCTGCACACATTTCAATATAGGTAGCCCCTCACAAAATTATGAGGTAATCGTCTCTCCTCACCTCTTACTTTTATAGCTCTTTCTTCCATTTCAGGGCCTTCCTTCCTATTCTTATCCCTTAGTTGTTCAATATTCTCACATTGCCCTGGTCCTACAAAACTAAGCAAGGCCTCAAATACTGCTGCACAATTCTGTTACCTGTCCCCCTTCTTGGGTTCACTCATATTCTCTATTTCAAACAAAACACTAAATTGTCAACAGATGATTTTGTCAGAAGGAAAAGGAAAAAAGAGGCTATCATATATGATTTCTCAAAATTCCTCTCCACTTGTAGAATCTAATACATTATCTTTTCTTATCTCTTTTCTTTAAATCTCAGAAAAACATCCTCCTCCTCAAGGCTGCTATCTACAAAATGTATCAAGTCCCTCCTGCCCACTGTGGGATCATGATCCATGGGTTCTCTCCTACAACTTCAATATTTTTTCTTCATTTCATACTTCTACATCTATAAATATGCTAACATCTTCCCCATCCTTAGATAATAATTTTTTAAAATCCCTATTTTGAACCCCACCTCCCTTTTAGGTCACAGCCTTATCTCCTTCCTTTTCCCTACCACACAAGGCTTCTCTAAAGAATAGTCCACACTGTGCATCATCTCATCAGTTCTCCACCCCTGCCATCTCAGCCACTGCTCTCCCCAAACTCCTTGGAAAAGATTAGGAATGAGCTACCTGACAAATCAATCACATATTTGGTCTGCAGCCTGCTCAAGGACAGACTATCACTGCTGTTGGTATCCCTCAGGTTGTCATACTTTCTTTGAGTGATCTCATTTACTTCTGGGGCTTCAATTAGTTTTTATATGATTTCTAAATATTAGTTACAGACTCACTTTTCTCCACCTGCCTTCTTAACATATTTCTCCTGGAAATCCCAAAGATGGTGCCTTTAATTTACCATTTTCAAAACTACTCACTCCCCCTAACCAAGCCTACTCTTCCTACTATAGATTCCACCTCCCATTTGTATTATGACATCACTATCTACCTCTTCTTCAAAGCTTATAATCTCAGAACCATCTAATTTTTTTCTTCTCTCTGACCTCCAGATACCTAATTCTTTTTCAGATCTTTCCATTCTGCTTCATGAAAGTCTCAAAAGTTATCCTCATCACAATTTTACTCTCTGAAAATTTCACTCTCAGGTTTAGAGTTTTTATCTTCTCTTGCCTAGGCTGTTCAAAAGGCCTGTTAACTGGTCTACTAATCCCCAGTCTTTCCTCACAATAGTCCATGCTCTATACTACACCAGTATCCTTATTAAAGTACAATGCACAGACAGGAAAAAGCTAGATCTACAGAGTTTTTTTTTTCTTCCCCCAAACAGAGCTCAAATAAATAATGCTGTTCCTGATTTGCTCTCACAATGTAATAGCCCTGCTTTGAATAAATTTTTATTGACTTAACCACCAATAAACAAAGCAGGTCAAAGTTTCATTATTTTATTACAAGAAAATATGTAGTAGTATAACTGAATCAGAATTGCCTGGAAGTATTTTCACATAGCTAATAAACACCAATAAACATGAAACATGACTATAGGATCACTGCCACCTTTTATTAAATATTCAAATTTGAATCTGAAAACTATATTATTTTATTTTTTAGAGATAGGATCTGGATCTGTAACCCAGGCTGGAGTGCAGTGGCAAGATAATAGCTCACTGTAATCTCCAACTCCTGGACTCAAGTAATTTTCCTGCCTCAGCCCTGAGTAGCTAGGACCACAGGTGTGCACCACCACCAAGCCTGACTATCTTTTTTTTGTAGAGACAGGGTTTTGCTATGTTGCCTGGGCTGGTCTCAAACTCCTGGCCTCAAGCAATCCTCCTGCGTTGGCCTCCCAAATTGCTGGGATTATAGGCATGCCCAGCCTATAAGTTTAGAATGATGAATTTCATTGATAGTTTCTGTTTTCAAGATAACATTTTATATATACACTTACAAAAATACCTAGAATTCATAACAGATCCAGTGATAAACTGGTTCTTAAATGCAGCCATGGTGAAGGTGACAGAAGAGAAGCCATCTGACTCCTTCACCCCTCCACTGCCATCACCCTAAGTCCAGGCTGGAGTGCAGTGGCAAGATAATCACCTCTGTCTATCTGCTACAGTATTCACTTGACTAGCTCCCTTACTTTCACTCTAGTTCTCAACAATATTCTCCCAGAGTGGCTAGAGCCATCATTTTAAAACATAAAACAGATTTTATTACTCTCCTGCTAAAACTGTCCAAAGGCTTCCCACTGTAGTTAGAAAAGTATCCACACTCTTCAGCATGGCCTACACAAACCTTCATGATTAGGCACCCTGTGTACCTCTCTGAGTTCATCTTCTACAACTCTTCTCCTTGTCCACTCATCTCCAGTCACACTGGACTCCTTTCTGTTCTTCAAACTCACTCAGTTCATTTCCCATCTTTACCATTTTCTGTTCTCCCTACTTGAAATAAGTAAGCTTCCCAGAGGTCCACATGTACACCCTTATTCTATTCATTCTATCTCAGTGTAAATGTTACCTCCCCAAAAAGTGAACCCAAACACCCAACCTAAACCAGCCCCCGACCTTTACACAGTGTCACTGTCCATCCTATTAGTTTCATTTTCATTGTAGTACTCATCTGAAATTATCTTTGTGTGCCTGTTATCTGTTTCCCCTCACTAGAAATCCACTTATTGTTCTATCTGTTCTAGCCTTAGGAGAGTGCCTCGATACTTAGGACACTAGGCATTCAGATATTTATCAATGTCTGATGTCTCTCAAAGCCTTATCTCATAAGCTTCAGATTCATACTTCCTTGCGTACATCTCCATATATATGTCCTGTGGGCACCATAAACTGAGCATGTACAAAACTTATTTATGTTACTGCTTAAATCTGGTCTTCCTCCTGTGTTCCTTGTGTCAGCTAATAGCACCCATGAATAGCTGTTCAATCTCCTTTATTCCCTGTCACTAAGACTTTTTAACTTAAATTCTGCGTATTTCGCAATTATCCCCTTTTCTCCACCTCCACTGTGACTGCCTTAGCTCATACTCTCATCATCTCTCACCTTAACATCTAAAACCTTCTACAGGTATACCTCTTTTTAGTGAACTTTCCTTTATTGAATTTTGCAGATGGTACATTTTTTACAAATTGAAGGTTTGTGGCAACCCTGCATTAAGCAAGTCTATTGGTGTCAGTTTTCCAACAGCATGTGCTTTGTGTCTATGCCAGGTTTCTGTAATTCCCACAATATTTCAAACTTTTTATTATTATGATATGTTATGTTGATCTGTGATTAGTGATCTTTCATGTTACTATTGTAACTGTGGGATGCCACAAACTACACCCATACAAAACAGCAAACTTAATTGATAAATGTTGTATGTGCTCTGACTGCTCCATCCACACCATCCATTCCCTCTTCTTTCTCCCTCTCCTCAGAATTCTATCTACATTGGCCTTTAAGTATTCAAGTGAAAGGAAGAGTCGCATATCTCTTACTTTCAATCAAAAGCTAGAAATGATTAAGCTTGGTGAGGAAGGCATGTTTAAAGCCAAGATAGGACAAAAGCTAGGCCTCTTGTGCCAAACCATTACGAAGTTGTGAAAGCAAAGGAAAAGTCGTTAAAGGAAATTAAAAGTGCTACTCCAGTGAACACACAAATGATAAGAAAGCGGAACAGTCTTATTGCTGATGTGAAGAAAATTTTAGTGGTCTGGATACATCAAACCAGTCACAACATTCAGAGCAACACTCTAACTCTCTTCAATTTTATGAGGGCTAAGAGAGCTGAGGAAGCTGCAAAAGAAAAGTTTGAAGCTAGCAGAGGTTGGTTCATGAGGTTTATGGAAAGAAGCTGTCGCTATAACATTAAAGTGCAAGGTGACACAGTAGGTGCTGATGGAAAAGCTGCAGCAAGTTATCCAGAAGATCTAGCTCAGATCTTTGATGAAAGTGGATAAACAACAGATTGTCCATGTAGATGAAATAGGCTTATATTGGGAAGAGCATGCCATCCAGGACTTTCATAGCTACAGAGAAGTCAATACCTGGCTTTAAGCTTCAAATAACAGGCTAACTCTTTTGTTAGGGGCCAATGCAGGTGGTGACTTTAAGTTGAAGCCAATGTTCATTTACCATTCCGAAAATCCTAGAGCCCTTCAGAATTATGCTACATCTACTCTGCCTGTGCTCTCTAATGGAAAAACAAAGCCTGTATGGCAGCACATCTGTTTACATCATGGTTTACTGAATATATAAAGCCCACTGTTGAGACCTGCTGCTCAGAAAAAAAGATTCCTTTCAAAATGTTACTATTCACTGACAATGTACCTGGTCACCCAAGAACTCCGATGAAGACATACAATGAAATTAATGTTGTTTTCATGTCTGCTAACACAATATCCATTTTGCAGCCCATGGTTCAAGGAGTGATTTTGACTTGCAAGTCTTATTATTTAAGAAATACGTTTTGTAAGGCTATAGTTACTATAGATAGTGATTCCTCTGATTGATCCGAGCAAGGTTAATTGAAAATCTTCTGGAAGGATTCACCATTCTAGGTACCATTGAGAACATCTATGATTCATGGGAGGAGGTCAAAATATCAACATTCACAGAAGTTTGGAAGACATAGGTCATTAAATGTGAAATGTCTGATTTCAAATCAAAAGTGTAGTTTATTATACCTCAAAGAAGCAGTACAATTAATCAAAGTATGCACCCAAACTACTGACACGGTTTTGCCACCTTAACGGTAGCTTGTTTATGCCAGCAGCAAACAAGCCTAGAGAGTGAGTGGCAATGAAATTGCAAAAGGCATTTTCCAGTTTGTTGAAAATTGAATAATTTTCCTTTCAAGAAGTGGTCCATTTTCCTGTGGCTGGTGTTGTGTAAAAAAAAAAAAAGAAAAGAAAGAAAAGAAAAGAAAAAAGAAGTGGTCCAAAGCCTGGAAGAGAAGTGGCAGTCAGCTGGTGCAAGGTCTTGCGAATACGGTGGCTGACAGAGAGTTTCCAAGTCCAGCTTCTGTACTTTGAGCTGTGTTGTTTGTGCAACATATGGTCAGGCTTTGTCTTGCAAGAGGCTTGGCCTGTCTCTAGTGACCAATCTCAGCTGCTTAATCACAAGCATCCTCATCAGTTGGTGCAACTGAGTGCAACAGACATCCACTGTAACGGATTGACCAGGTTTCATGAAGCTGTAGTGGATAACACCAGTTCTGGACCACCAAACAGATACCATTAGCTTTTTTTGATGAATATTTGGTTTCGGACTGTTTTGGCACTTCATCTTTATTGAACCATTGTGCCAAATGCTTATTATTGTCAAAAAGAACCCATTTTCATCACACATCACAATAAAATGTAGAAACGGTTCGCCTTTATGTCATGACAGCAAAGACAGGCAAGCTTTAAGGTGATTTCTCTTCTGATGCTTATTTAATTAACGTGGAAACCATCTATCCAGCTTCTTTGCCTTGCTGATTGGTTTCAAATGGTCCACTATTGTTGGAATAGTAATGTCAAACCTTGTTGTTAATTAATGTGTAGGTTGAGATGGATTCGTTTCCACTACAGCTTTCGGCTCATCATTATCCACCTTTGTCTCAGTTGTCCACGTGGGTCATTTTCAAGATTAAAATCACCAGAACAGAACTTCTCAAACTATTGACATACTGTGCATTCATTAGCCACATCCTTCCCAAACACTTCATTGGTATTTCGAGCTGTGCTGCACCAGTTCCAATGACAGAACTCATATTCGAAAGTAACATGAATTTTTGACTTATCCATGGTTTCACAAAAATTGCTCTAAAAAAATTCTGGAAAATAATCACAAGCCAAAATATGCACTTGCAAGACTGAGAATGTACCTTCACAATAAAAATAAAGCTAAAAGTGTCAAAGTGAAATGTCAGAGATATTCAGAGATATCAACGGTTAAACTTAGTACTTAAGGATCTTGGACATTTCATACTTAACCTGATAATTCCAACTCTTATGGACAATTTTGATGGGTTCAAGACTTAAGTGGAGGAAGTTACTGCAGACGTGGTGGAAATAGCAAGAGAACTAGAAGTCGGGCTTGAAGATGTGACTGAATTGCTGCAATCTCACGATAAAACTTTAACAGAGGAGGAGTTGCTTCTTATGGATGAGCAAAGAAAGTGATTTCTTGAGGTGGAATCTACTCCTGGTAAAGATGTGAACATTATTGAAATGATAACAGAGGGTGTACAATATTACATAAACTTAATTGATAAAGCAGTGGCAGGCTTTGAGAAGACTGACTCCAGTTTTGAAAGAAGTTCTGCTGTGGGTAAAATGCTATCAAATAGCATTGCATGCTACAGAGAAATCTTTCATGAAATGAAGAGGCAAATGATGTGGCAAACTTCATTGCTGTGTCATTTTAGGAAACTGCCACAGCCAGCCCAATCTTCAGCAATCACCACCCCGATCAGTCAGCAGCAATCAACATTGAGGCAAGACCCTCCACCAGCCAAAAGATTACTCACTGAAGGCTCAGATGATCGTTAGCATTTTTTAGCTTTAAAGTATTTAAAAATTAAGGTAGGTATATTTTTTTAGACACAATGCTATTGCACACTTAATAGGCTACAGTATAGCATAACCATACTTTTATATGCCCTGGGAAACCAGAAAAATTCATGTGACTGGCTTTACTGCAACATTCATTTTATTGCAGTGGTCTGGAACAGAACCTACAATATCTTCAAGGTATGACTGTATTTATTTTCCTTGCTTCATCTATCCTCAATACAACCAGCAGAGCAAACGTTCTAAAATACAAATATGACCACGTTCTCCTCTGGTTAAAATCATTCACTAGTTTTCCATCACCTATAAAATCCAAATTCCTTAATATGGCATAAGAGCCTTCACATCCTCTCTTGTTAACTGGCCTGTCCAAACATTTCCTCTCCCCTCTCCTTACAGGAGCCCTTTTAATGCAAGCCACACTGGACCATTTGCCATTCCCTAAATTCACTGCTTCATACTGCTGTAACTTCATCTTAATTGTCTCAAGTGACACTTGTCCTGACCCACGTTAGCAGATTTAGAATACAGAACTGTTACCATATAGCAGAAGTCCCCAACCTTTTTGGCACCAAGGACCAGATTCATGGAAGACAATTTTTCCATGTAGAGAGATGGGGGTGGGGGAGGATGGTTTGGGGATGATTCAAGAGCATTACATTTACTGTGCACTTGATTTCTATTATTATTACATTGTAATATATAATGCAATAATTATACAACCCACCGTAATGCAGAATCAGTGGGGGCCCTGAGCTTATTTTCCTGCAACTAAATGGTCCCTTCTGGGGGTGAGGGGAGACAGTGACTGATCTGACAAGAGGTAGAGCTCAGGCAGCGGTGCAAGTGAGGGGGAGCAGCTGTAAACACAGACAAACGTTGGCTCACTTGCTTGCCCACCACTCACCTCCTGCTGTGCAGCCCAGTTTCTAACAGGTTACAGATCCGTACCAGACTGCAGCCATATAGTATACATAGTACAGCCAATCCTTATTATTCATAAGTTCTATATTTGTGAATTCACCTACTTGCTAAAATTTGTCATCCAATAATCAGTACCTGCAGAGCTTTTGTGGTCATCTGTGGACATGCACAAAGTGACAAAATATTTAAGACACCCAACATTGCACAGTCCCAGCTGAGACTGAACAAGTCAATACTTTGCTTCCTTGTTTCAGCTCTCATACTAAAAAAAGTGTCCTTTCATAGTCCATTTAGTGCCACTTTTTTTTTTTTTTTTTTGCATTTTAATGTTTTGTTTGTGATTTCACTGTCTAAAATGGCTGTCCAGTGTTTCTAACCAAGAAGGCCATGATGTGCCTTACAGGAAAATGTATATGTTAAATAAGCTTCATTCAGGCATGAGTTTTAGTGGGGTTGGGTACAGTGTTATGAATCAATATTAGATATTATATAAGGTGTCTTTAAACAAAAACTCTCATAAAACAAGGTTATATATTGATCAGTTGATGAAAATATTATGACCAAAGGCTTGTAGGAACCTAAACTTGTATTTCCCCTAGAAGCAGTAGTTCAATACTTGATAATTTAGTGTTTGCAGAGACTTTATAGGCCATAACTACCATGAATAATGAGAACTGACTATATTTTAATTTATGTCTGTCTCCAATACAAAATTATTGGGCTGAGGACAGACACGACATCTTATTTATTTTTGAACTTTAATTCTTAGTATTATGCCAGACACACTGCAGTTAACAAATATTTACTGAATGAAATTTTAAAATTCTGGTTTCTCACCACTGTAATGTAATTTGTTCTAATCTATTAGCAGATAAAATTATTCTAAAGTGAAATTATTCTTCGTTCTGGTAAGATCTCCGTGTAAGTCAGCAGTTACACATTGTCCCTCCGCCTCAGTGAGGCCTAGCTCAATCACATAATAGTCTGAACATCTTCCTCCATTCCTGCCCCTTGCCTCTTTTATAGCCAAAGACTATGCTTTTTAAGTTCAAGCTTAAAATCACAGTCAAATGGAAAGGCATTTACAGACATTTACATTTCCTCAGGTCAGTTAGCCTGGGCACAGACCTAAAAACTGTTAGACATCCTTCCAGCCAAAGTGGAAGACTGAACACACACGTGCCCACATTCCTTCCTTTGAGGTCCCAGTGAAATGACAAAACAGCTACTTACTTTTAAAAAGAATAAAACAGCAACAATACTGGAAGTGAAGTGAAAGCGAAATGAGAGAAAGATTAGCAAACCAGAAGTTTTAGGAAATGGTCACAAGTTAGACAACAGATGAGTAGCTTGTGTGTCTGGCAAAAATGTAGGCTTGATACTCTGAAAATAATTCTCTCACATCTCAAAATGATAAATAAAATACAAAAACATCCCCTAAATAAAAAAAAGAAGTTCCCAAGAAAATCCCCATGGGCCAGCATGAAGGGGAGAAAACCAAACTGGTAAGCAGGCCATGAAGTCATGACTTCCCTGGGTGAGTGCCGATCTCAGCCTCAGGCGCTCAGAGGCCACAGTTGGGCCTTGGCCTGTTCAAGAAGAACTGCAGCCTAGACCCCTTCATGTGAAGCTAAGAGCTGAAAGGCCAATCCCCACCTTGTAAAAGAATAGTCTAGTAAAAATGTGCCTGTTGGCCAAGAAAGACAAGGAAACTGGCCTATCTCCGCTTGGAGGAAAATTATCATCCGAAAAGTTGTAATCACAGCCTAGTCTCAAGGATTCAGGGTTCAAAATTGGCCAGCAGAAAACCCCAAGCACAGAAATTACAAAATGATCCTGGGTTGGTAGCTTGCACAGGTGTCAAAGCCTTAGCAAATCTCTCGAGGAACATGTCCTCTAAGCTGCACACAATTCCCTTGAATAAAACCCAATCAAGCAAGAGCATGCAATTCAAAAATCACAAAACACTCAAAAAAGGGAGGCAGCTGAAAACACAAGAAAGTAATACTATCATAAAGGAAAGCAGATACGATTGGATAATCTTATAATCTAAGACTTTAGTGGTTAAGCACAGTTCTTCCCAAGTGGACTTTCTCTAGGCCTCCCTTGAGAAGCCTACATGTATTAAAACATTCTTCTTTTACCTACTGTCTACTAAAAGAAAACTTGTACTTACTCCAAAACCTTGCCTCCCACAGAGGAAAAATGCCACACACACATCTGCATTCACTACATCCTGACTACTACAGTGCAGAGATACTTTTGCTTTTCCTCTTCATTATGTTACTGTACAGAGTAGCTGGTATACATAGGCAGACTGTACTTATATTTTATATTAAATGGCCAATATGTTTAGATCAATCAAATGGAGGTGGGGTAAAGAAAAAATGAACTGGTTCTTTGGAAATACCCCCCTTCTCTATTACGGGTACATTCATTTAACTTTTATCTTTACATCACAATGATTTTGTTCTGCTTAACAAAAACAATAAAGCCAAATAAAAACTCTTGCACACCTTGTTCTCATTCTATAATTTCAATATTTTTTCACTTACCACTGTAAACCACCATAAAACCATTCTGTATTGTAAGCAGGAATAAAATTATTCTAAAAGAAATAACCTCTAGTTTTTCCCTTAAGTGTTTTGGTGTTTAAACTTTTTGCATACACAAAAATTAGAACAGGTTCAAATATGATAAGAAAAAAACCCAGACTCAAGAATTAGTTCAACTCAGACCTGGGACATGAAGTACTTCAAAGCACATGAAAAGCACTGTTGTAAAGAGAGTATCTAAAGAAATCACATCAGGAGGCCCTTGGGATTTGAAAATAGATTGATCCTACAGAGAGATCACTGCAGAGTTAAATTAGTAAAAGTGAACACAAGATAAGTGAATTTAGCATAAAACAGCCAACCCAAGTGAAGATGAGTAAAAATATTTGGAAATATTGGTGTAATCTAAGGGTCTAAGATATACCCTTAAGAATATAATAAAAAAATACAGTAAGAATCTATTGTATTATAAACTGTTGGAAAGCATTTATCTAATCAAGTCTAGGAAAAAAGGAAGTAGGAAATTGACCTATGTCTCCAAAAAAGTCTAGGAAAGAACTTGCCTGCACTATATTCCAGGATTTTTCAACCTTGGCATTACTGACATTTGGTGCCAGATAATTCTTTGTTGGCGGGGGGGGGGGGGTTGTCCTATGAACTGCTTAGTAATATCCCTGGCCTCTACTCACTAGCCCTCAGTAGCACCTGCTACCCCTAGATGTGACAACCAAAAATGTCTTCAGATATCACCAAATGTCCCTTAGGGGGCAAAAATGCCCCCTTTAAGAATCAATGGTAGGCCGGGCGTGGTGGCTCACACCTGTAATCCTAGCACTCTGGGAGGCCGAGGTGGGCAGATCGCTTGAGGTCAGGAGTTCGAAACCAGCCTGAGCAAGAGTGAGACCCCATCTCTACTAAAAATAGAAAGAAATTAATCGGCCAACTAAAAATATATACAAAAAATTAGCCGGACATGGTGGTGCATGCCTGTAGTCCCCGCCACTTGGGAGGCTGAGGCAGAAGGATTGCTTGAGCCCAGGGGTTTGAGGTTGCTGTGAGC
>CAUYRT010077268.1:0-13481 GCA_963574885.1 Lepilemur ruficaudatus
TTTTAGTTGGCCAATTAATTTCTTTCTATTTTTAGTAGAGACGGGGTCTCGCTCTTGCTCAGGCTGGTTTCGAACTCCTGACCTTGAGCAATCCGCCTGCCTCGGCCTCCCAGAGTGCTAGGATTACAGGCGTGAGCCACCACGCCTGGCCCAGGAGAGCTTTTAGAACACTCAAATCTGCGCACATTACCCTTCTACTTAAAAACAGTCAGTAACCCCTTAGACAAGCATTTGAGGCCCTTTGTGGTTTAACTTTTCCCACATTATCTCCGCTCTGTACTGAATCATTGCCAATTTCATAAACCCTTGTTTTTCTTGCCCCCATTTGCCTCCTGTAGAACTTGCTATTCCTTCTAACTGACATGCCCACCACCCTTACACACACCCAGCTAATACCTGTTTGTCCCTCAGGTCTCAGCTGGGGAATTACCTCCTTTGGAAAATCTTCCTTGACCTTCCTACTACCCACTGGCAGCCGTAGTCCTCTGCATTCTCTGAGCCTCCCCGAATTTGCCTGTCAGAGCACTTATCATACTGTATGGTCATCATCTGTTTGCTTGAGGGAATTTCCAGCTAGACACTGAGCTTATTCATCTTCAAATCCTAGCACTTAGTACAATGCCTGAAACATCTTAAGTACCTATTGAATGAATGGATTAATGAATAGCTGCCACATTAGAAAGTCTGTGGTTAATTGTGTTTGTTTCGGCCTTACAGATGCACATGTTTATTGCTCGCTACTGTGACCTGTTAAATGTGGACATCTCTTGTGATGGGTGTGATGAGATTGCCCCCTGGCATCGCTACCGGTGTCTGCAGTGTAGTGACATGGATCTCTGCAAAACTTGCTTCCTAGGTAAATTTCATGGGCTGCGTATGCCACATCCAAAAGTAATAAAGTAATAATCGTTTCTGTTTTCTGTGATCTTGTCAAATTTTGTTAGGTTTTTTTGTTGTTGTTATTTTTGTTTTTTAGAAATAGGGTCCCCAGGCTGGAGTGCAGTGGTGCGATCATAGCTCACTGCAGTCTTGAACTCCTGGGCTCAAACGATCTTCCCACATCAGCCTCCCAAGTAGCTAGGACTACAGGCACATACCATCTAATGTCCAGCTAATTTTTTGTTTTGTAGACATGGGGTGTCGCTATGTTGCCCAGGCCGGTCTCAAAGTCCTGGGCTTCGGTGATCCTCTCTCCTTAGCCTCCCAAAATGCTGGAATTACAGGCATGAGTGCCTGGCCCTGGTCATTTTTTAAAGCTCCCATTGTACTAAATAAAAATACTGCCCAGTGGTATTCTCTGTTTCATTGGCAAACATGGGCCTTATCACACAACTAAATGATAAGCTCCAGAGCTCTCGTTATCTGACATCCTTCCATCTTCCATTGTGCTGGGTGTAGGTACTTGATAAACACTCAGGACCAAGGAATGCACATTCAGTGGAGTTTCTAGGAAATAGTTATTGCTTCTGAATCATGCAGTGTTGAAAAGTAGTGAAATATACACACACCCAAAAGGAAGCCTCAAAAATCCTTTCATGCACTGGACTTGTAGGTGCCGAGGCAAAGCAGATCAGCAATAGTGCACAGCTGAATGCTCTTTGTGTGCATGGCCCAGCAGTAAAAGACATAGCCCCTGCCCTGGGAACATAGCCCCTGCTGTAGCCCAGCAGGGAGATTGGATAGATCCAAAGAATATCTATTTCAGTATAAATAGTATATGTGCTGAGTTATAAATGAATGGTACAGATTATTTCTGGAAAAGTTTTTTTCTTTTGAGACAGGGTCTCGCACTGTCACCCGTGCTGGAGTGCAGGACCACATCTAGCCTGGAAAAGTTTAGAAATAGTAGCAGCATTGCTGCAGGGAGGGCTTGTGAAGGAGGTGGGATGAGAGTTGGTCTTTGAAGAAAGTTAGAACCGGATGATAGGAGGAAACATTGGAGACAGTGCCTCCATCAAGGACAGAGCAAGCCCAGAGACAAAAGAGTGAGCATCTATAGTGAGTTTAGATAGACAAGCTTGAATGTCTGTCCAACTAAGTGATGCATTAAGACAAGTGAGGCCCAGATTTTGGGACCCTGATACACTAGACCAAGGAATTTGAATAGTCTACAGACAGTAGGGAAGGTTTTCCAAGCAGAGTATTAACATGAGCTATGCTAGAGGAAGGTGGTTTTATCTATGTAAGTGTTTATTTTAGGAAATCAGTCTTTGGGCCGGGCATGGTGGCTCACATCTGTAATCCTGGCACCTTGCGATGCCAAGGTGGGAGGATCAGTTGAGTTCAAGACCAGCCTGGGCAACATAGTGATACCTCGTCTTTACAAAAAAAAATTAGCTAGTCATGGTAGCCTGTACCTATAGTCCCAGCTACTCAGGAGGCTGAGGCAGGAGGATTGCTTGAGCCCAGGAGTCCAAGGCTACTGTGATCTGTGAATGTGCCACTACACTCCAGCCTGGGTGACAGAGGGAGACCCTGTCTCAAAACAAAAAGAAAATCAGTCACAGTAGTCACAAGGGCATTAGAACCTGAATTGGGTTTATGGCAGTGGGAACAGAAGTGGGTCAGATATGAGGAGCATTAAGTAGGATCTGTGACAGGGATTGGAGACCTACTGGGCTTAGAGTGAGAAGGAGACCAGAACAGCCAGCCTCTCTCATGACAGTCATTCTCACTCACTGGGTCTGAGGTTTACAAAGTCCTTTTTCATCTATGATTGTGGAGTGTAAAAGGAAATGCAAAAAACCTGATTACTCCTCAGTGCTTGTTAACAGCAATACATCAACAGCTGCTTAATATTTGCCAGAGGAGGGGGTCATGGGGGACAGCTCACAAAGGGAGATGTGGACTTGTTTCCACCAAATGGCAGTCATGGTGGGAATTGGTAATATATTTGATCAAACTGTTGCACTGGAAAAAGGGGGTCAATTTACTACCCTATTGCTGAGAAATTCTGTGCCAAGAATATCATTAATATTCCCAGCACCACCTGGGCAAAGCGCTGTGGTCTCCAGAGGATACCTATGTCCCCTGCCTTCCTGAGTAGTAAACTGGGAGTGGCCCTGGTGCTGGGATTGGTTTGGGTTTGGAATCTAGCCTTTCTAGGAGCCCTCTGCCCTTCACCTCACACTGCTGTTTTTATCCCCAGGTGGTGTAAAGCCTGAGGGCCACGGAGATGACCATGAAATGGTCAACATGGAGTTTACCTGTGACCACTGCCAGGGTTTGATCATAGGCCGGAGGATGAATTGCAATGTGTGTGATGACTTTGATCTTTGCTATGGATGCTATGCAGCAAAGAAATATTCCTATGGGTATGTCTTGGATGACCGTAGTCATGAAGCCTTTTTTTATGTGTTCCTTCACTTGAAAAGGGGACTTTAAAAAAAGAAATTTCTTTTATAAAAAAATTTGAACATACTCAAAAGTAGAGAGACTAGTATTATGAACCTCCATATACCCATTACCCAGATTCAGCAATTAGGGAGATTTTGTTATGCAGGCTTAGTTTTTTCCTTTCATTTTTTTTCTTTGTTAAAGTATTTTAAAACAAATTCCAGACCCTCTATCATCTCCTTTCTACCTACTTCATATCCATCTTTAAAAATTATTGGCATTTTTTCACAATACCAAAATGCTATTACCATACCCCACAAAATCCCAATAAGGAATTTTTACTTAACCTGGTGTCCACAGACAGTCTTCTGGGGATTGTGAAGTCCCGAAATGGGATCCAGTGCTTGTATGTGTTATTTTTCTGGGGTCAGGGGGTCCAGCACTTCTCTTTACATTTTCAATAACCACACCCTAGAGTTGACTGATGCCGAGTTATGACCAAGCACATGCTCCCCTGAGCCCCTGTGCTCCTTTCTGGAGCCTCACAGAGGCATGTGAGCCTAAATTACATCCTGCCTTCGCAGCCATTTGCCTACGCACAGCATCACAGCCCACCCAATGGTGACCATCCGGATCAGCGACCGGCAGAGGCTCATCCAGCCCTACATTCACAACTACTCCTGGCTGCTCTTTGCCGCTCTGGCCCTCTATAGCGCCCACCTGGCCAGCGCGGAGGACGTGGACGGGGAGAAGCTGGATCCCCAGGCCCGCAGCAGTGCCACCACCCTGCGCAGCCAGTGCATGCAGCTCGTCGGGGACTGTCTCATGAAGGCTCACCAGGGAAAAGGTGACTGTTCCCCACGCACAGAAACCGAAACCAGCCCTCAGCTGCTGGTGAAGGAAAAGCCTCAACAAAAGCAAAATACTGTGCTTGGCTTAGAGGCAACAAAACCCAGTTTTCCACAGAGGGGCTTACCCTCGTATGGAACTTAATTTTAAGTTCTCAGATACATTTGAGAGAAATGTTGGCATTAAAGTGGCATTTAATTTCTCTCAAATATTTACATAAAGATGTAAAAAAATTAATTAAAACCCTTTATGTCTGTGGATAGAGTATTTAGTATTTGAATCTACCAAAATTTGCCAAAGAAATCTAAACTTTTTTTTAAAACCTAGAATGCAAATCTACTTCCGCACAACTGTATTCTAGATGAGAGCTGTTTACAAGTAAAATAGTTTAACAAAATGTCTAGATGAATCTCACTTTACTGAGGAGTGCTAGGAAGAAAATAACTTGAATGTTAAACCTTGAAGACATTTAAATTTCTCTCAAATAATGGACTCTCTAGTTAGCATTAGGAAATCAGACCTGTGTTAGAGAGCAGGTGGGTAATGCAGTGCTTCAGAGCGCTTTTGTTATCCATTTGCCAGTGGGAATTTAGACATCTAGTTGTGTGGAGCTACTATAAAATTATAATGTTTATGATTTTCTAAAACATCCTATTGTATGTTTTTTCTTCTGTTGTTAATAAAGTAGAAGGATCCTTTGCTCTTCAAACTTTCACCACCTGAGATCAGGAGCTGAATAGATTCAGATAGCCGGGGATGTTTGTATTCAGTACTGTAGGATTTGATTTATGTAGAACTCAGTCATCTGTTTCTATATAGTGCCAAAATAATTTTTGGCATTTGTTGGAAGTAACCTTTGTTATGAAAACTTCTAACTGCTCTCTTATTTGCTTTCCATGTAGGTCTGAAAGCTCTAGCTCTGCTTGGTATATTGCCAGATGGTGACTCCACCCCAGAAAATCAGGCCCTGCCAGTCACTGTGCCCACCCGGACATCAGAGGAGCAGCTAGAGAGGAAAGCAGCCCAGGATGCTGAGGCGCTGTCAGAGGTGGGCCCTTTTGTGCACTAAGTAATAGTTCCTTACTATGTGGAATCATGAGTTGCACTCCGAGAGAGCTGTGCACATGAGGCAGCTTAGCAGGGACTCTCAGCCCAGACTGCTGGGTCCAGATCCCTGTTCTTTCAGGCCTTGGGCACATTACTACAGTCTCTTTGCTTCAGTTTGCTCATCTGTAAAATGGAGATGATACTAATACCTGTAATAAGGTTGTTGTGAGCAGTTACATATGTTTTACACGCTTTGAGCTATTAATAATATATGTAAAGTTCTTAGAACAGTGTTCATAGTAAGTTCCATGTTGTTGTTATCTATTCACATTACCACCTCCTGGTAGTTTTTATAAGGATTAAATAAGATTATGCACCTAGAGAAATTAATTCCTAGCCCATAGTGAATACTATATATGTGTAGCTATTTTTTATTCAGTCAACAAATAGGTGACACTAAATGCTTACTGTTTACGAAGTAGACACAGTAATTTACATATGGGCACTTAAACAGAAAAGCCTTTCTGGATCCAGGTGTAGCCTGTGATGCTGACACTAAAGGTGGTTTCATGGAACAGCACAGCACTGCTTCTGTGTGCTGCCTCCGGAGCTTGAGTTTATGCTGTCAATGCCCCTGACTTCGCCTCGGGAGCCGCTGATGTTGCTGTCCTCTGGCAGTGTCAGGTTACTAGTTCAAGGATTCCCCTATCTGGTGGTTATTGTTCACCGGGATCCCATGTATTCTGTGTAGAGGAACACAGAAGCAAAAAATGGCTGGCAGAAACTTGAAAACTTATAATTGTCTTCACTCAGCTGGAGAGCCAGCAGAAGACAGGCCACATAATCATCAAGCCTGTGTTTGAACTGTTGACATTTTTGACCACAAAACCCCTTCCTTAAGCAGCACTTTAACCTCCCGCAGATTATGGCGGGGGCAGAGAGAACATTATCAGCAGAGACAGGATAAATCAGCAGCCTTCACCTTCAAGCCAGGGAATATTTGTATCTTCTTGTGAGCTCTCAGCATCTTGTAACTTGCCACCCAGGAGCACTGTGCTTCCCCTAGTTATCTATTTAGTCACTTACTTATATCAGAATGGACTTGAGTTTTTTGTGGGGTTTTTTAATTCAGCGGATTAAAATCTATTACTTTTGATTTTAATTTTGATGCTCAAATTGTTTGGCCAGTGGAAACTCCTTCTAGCTGGCTTTTGTGTCCTTTTGATATATTGCCATTATTCTTTGAACATGTCCTTAATTTTTGATAAGAAAGAATGTTTCAGGCTTGGCTTAGGCTTTCCCTGCCTGGGAACTGGTATGGGACTTCTTCCAAAGAGATCCCAGGGCATCATTTTTATTCTTGTGCTGTCCCTACCTTTTGGATACCCTTCCTGCCAGCAGCTGGGCATACCAGGGTATCCTGCCTCTGGCTCAGTCTCTTAGTCTTCCGGCAGAGCCACAATTTTCAGCACTGTCCCCACAACAGAACCTGAGTGTTGCCACTATGATGGCCCTAAGGACCATATCCCATTGGGGCCTTGAGTACAGATCACAGTTTTTGAACTCTCACGTGCTTCCAGCCAACGCCAGGGCCCTAGTAAGTGTATCCACTCTTCCCTCCCTCCAGTGACTAGAGATACTTTTTGGTTTTTTGTTTTTGGGTTTTTTTTTTTTTTTGAGACAGAGTCTGGCTCTGTTGCCCAGGCTAGAGTGCCGTGGCGTCAGCCTAGCTCACAGCAACCTTAAACTCTTGGGCTCAAGTGATCCTACTGCCTTAGCCTCCTGAGTAGCTGGGACTACAGGCATGCACTACCATGCCCAGCTAATTTTTTGTGTGTATTTTTAGTTGTCCAGCTAATTTCTTTCTGTTTTTAGTAGAGATGGGGTCTCACTCTTTCTCAGACTGGTCTGGAACTCTTGACCTTGAGCGATCCTCCCACCTTGGCCTTCCGAGTGCCAGGATTACAGGTGTGAGCCACCATGCCCAGCCTGTTTTGGGATTTTTTTTTTGAGACAGAGTCTTGCTCTGTCACCCTGGGTAGAGTGCATCATAGCTCACTGCCACCTCAAACTCCTGGGCTTAAGCAATCCTCTTTCCTCAGACTCCCGAGTAGCTGGGACTATAGGCACACTCCACAGTGCCCAGCTAATTTTTCTATTTTTAGTAGAGACAGGGTCTTGCTCTTGCTCAGGCTGGTCTCCAACTCCTCAGCTCAAGCTATCCTCCTGCCTTGGCCTCCCAGAATGCTAGGATTACAGGCGTGAGCTACCACACCTGGCCAAGATACTTTTTGTTTTAAACAGCTGAGAAACCAGCCTTAGTCAGAGGCATCATTCAGAGGATTCTGTCCGCAGTGGCCTCAGGCCAGTAATGAGGCCCCCTTGGGTGCTGTAGGACGCAACTACAGTGGCCTTTTATAGTCCTGTCATAGCAGGAAAGAAGATAAAGACTAAAATTATTTGCCAGAACTTTGGAATTATATTGCCTTCATAAAGTGCCACATGGTACAGGGAGTACAGTGTCTGAGGTCTTTTCAGAGGGTACAATTTTAACAAGGCAAGTAGCTCTCCCAGTTGGTACCCTCTTGGGACAGTGCCCAACCACCTTTTTTCTCAGAAGGAGGTTGAGGGTAGGATTGATGTTGAGGTTACAGTATCCAGAGAAAGGAGGATAAGTTAGCTGGCCCTGGGAGACGGCAGTGCCTTTTCCTGAGTGTTTGGTGTTGCCTAACACTCCACCTTTGGCTCCAAAGAGCAAAGTCAAGTTTGGCCTTCCCAGACTTGGAGCTGGGGTACCTCCCCCATGCGCAGAAGACTTCCCACATTGCCTAGATTCCACATATAAGCCTGTGCAACAACAGGGGAAAGCACCCTGAGGGCCCTGGGACTGTAGGCAATCACTGGGGGAGTCCCAGTGACTTCGCAGGAAATACAGGCTGAAAGCTGTCACCTTGTCCATCTGGGCAGCTCACCACCAGACTCCTGGTCCCAGAAAAGTCTCCCGGCTCCAGTGAGAGCCCCCTTAACAAGTCTCATTGTCAAAATCGGATTCTTAAAAGGGAATCCATGTGTGCTTGTTCAATTTGTGAAAATACAGAACAACTAGAAAAGAATGCTAGAACATGGTAGAGAGGGTGTGAGTGTGTAGGTTTAGGACTAGTGTCTGGTTTTCTTTGATTAAATGATATCTGGGATTGGTTTTATGAATACCTACCCTGTTAAAAAAAAAAAAAAAAGCAAATTCTATAGAAAACTGAGAGGAAAGGTACATAGCTCACAACTCTGTCCCACAGCCTACAGAATGCCAATTTCTACATCAGTAAAATAGTTCTGTCTATGGCAGTGAAAACAATATCATATTTCTAGGCTTTAGATTTGATGTAGTTGTATCTTCATAATACTAAAGATATTAGGTATGAAGAATTTTCTAGTTATCCTATAAAGAAGGATTTGTTTTTTCTACTGAGGGGGAAAAAAAGTATATCAAAGGTAGTTGCCATAGCGTACTGGAAGGAAATTCACAGCTTTGTCTTTTTCCCAGGGGAAGAACTTTCCATACTTGGTATCTGACAGCTAAATAGAATGTATTAGAGGTTTCTAATAGAGCCATTGCTCATGTGACTGCAGGCTGTGACAGAGGGCCATTTGGAAGACGGGGGGATGTGGGCAATGGTTACTGTCTTCACTAGAGTGTAGATTCATTATAAGAAATGAATGGCATTTTCTAATGGAATTCAAGTTTTTTAGTCTATGAAGATGGCTTGGCTAATGATAAAAAATTGTAATATTAATGGAGTAAGCTTTGTTACAAGAAACCTTAATTCTTTTATACTCTTTGTTTTTAGGGAAAGAAAGCTGTTCACGAGGAACTCAGACCCTTAGATTATAAGCAGAGAAACAAGGCAGATGAAAGCGTGTCATTAATGAAGGATCCTTCATGCCAGACCCAAATTTCAGCTTTGCCTGCAGATGCTAGCCCACCTACAGAACTTCCAGGTAAAGATCTCTTCCATCTTAAAACTCACACATGCCCATCCCTGAGCTGTTGCACACAATTCAAAATTGACTAGCAACCAGGGGTATGTGGTTTCTGAGTTGTGTTGAGATGGTGCTGCTAATGCTTTGAAAGTCATCTTTCCTTCACATTGACTGTTTCATACCTTATGTATTCCCTGTATTCACAAGTGCCTTCTGTGTACCAAGCTCTGTGTTAGACCTGGGGATGACACAGGGACTGAATCAGACAGACAGACACATAGTTCCTGCCCTCATGGAGCTCACAGTCTAGGAGGGTTTAAGACAAAGGTGCAGGTAACTGTAATTTGAAGTGGAATGTTATTCTGCCCAGAAGAGAGGTGTAAATGGGCATTAACAGTGATTGGTATCTCTCTGGAGCAGACCGAATCCCCACATCCATGGGGACCATGAATGTGCTAGGATCTGCGGTGGGGGCAGGCATTCAGGGCAGAAAGAACAACATGCACAAAGGTTCCAAAGTGGAAAAGCCCCACATCAACACAGTGGAGAAGTCCCTCCCGGCAGGTGTGTAGGGATGGAGCAGAACACTGGAAGGTGAAACAGGAGAGGTGCTGTGGGATTCTGCTTCCTGAAAAGTTTGGGCCTCTCAGCCTGGAAAAGAATATCGGCAACAAGATCAGAGCTGAGTCTCAGGTGGATTGAGGATTGGTGCCATGCAGGTGCTGTGGGCTAAAGCCAGCCTCAGCCTCCTCCTATGGTAGCCCAGGGCAGTGGAATCTTTTCCATCTGTGTACTCTGTGCCAGAGACAGGAATGAACACCTAGCATTCTGCCCTGTCTGTGGGGCCAGCTCTCGCAAGAGGCTGGTGCTCATCTCTCAGTGCCTGTGATTCTAAGTTCCAGAAGACAGGCTGTCAGCTGTCACTCCATGTCAGTCTAGATCATTGAAATTACTGGAGTCTGATTCCCTTGAGGACCAGCATCCTGGTTCATAGGCAGTTTAGTCATTCATCAAGTGTTCATTAAGTACCTGCCATGCTCCAGAAACATTTCTAGATGTCTGAGATACATCACTGAAAGAAACAAAAATCTGAAGGAAAGATACAGATACACAGTAAACAATAAATAGAGATGATACAGTATGCGAAAAGATGATGAAATGCTGTGAGCACAAAAAGCAGGGTCGGGGGCCTGGGGGAGAGACTATCTATTTAAACAAGAGTCAGGGAGGCCTCCTGGAGCTGAGCGCAGACATGTTTAGCAACTGGCCTTTGAAGTCCCAGGCTTATTCTGTAGCAGCACAGGAACAGTGCAGTGGTTTATTTGCCTCTTTGGACATGTAGAGAACCAGACAAAATTCCAAAGTTTGATGTTTTACCACTCAGATGCTGAGAATTCAGAAGCGTCATCTCAGAAGCCAATAGAGGAAAAGGCAGTTACCGTAAGCCCCGAGCAAGTGTTTGCTGAATGCTCCCAGAAGAGGATTTTGGGTTTACTAGCAGCCATGTTACCTCCCTTAAAGTCGGTAAGGGCAATTTCTTAAAACAAGGTAGTATGTGTAGGAAAAAAATTTGGAAAGCCATATACTGAAACAAACTGCTAATGGCAGTCATCTCTGTATCTGTAAGGGTGGGATTATAAGTTATAATTATTTTCTTCTTTGACCCTCTCTGTGTTTCATAAGTATATGTAATGACTTACTATTTTTAATTATTATAATCATGTTTTTCCATCTTTTTATTTGGATAAAGTTTGAAGCTCCTAGAAAACTTGAAAGAACCATAAATGAAGACTGTCTCCTAGATACACCAATTGTTAATATTTTGCTTTCTCTCTGTGTTATTTAGATATCTATTCATATTTTTTTCCCTGAACTTTTGGAAATAAGTTGAAATCATCATTGACGATTCACCCTCAATACTTCAGCATGTGTCTCTCCTTAAAGTACATTCTCCTATACAACCACAGTGTCATTATCAGACTTAAAAAAATTTAACCTTGATAAAATAATTTTATCTTATAGCCTAAACACAGATTTCCCAGTTATTTCCAAAGTGTGCCTTCCAGCTTTTTTTTAAAATCAGGATCCACTTAAGAATCACATTGTAGTTAGATGTCATGCTGATTTAGGCTCCCCTAATCTATTTCCCTTGCCTTTTTTTTAAATTTTATTTATTTATTTTTTTGAGACAGAGTCTCACTCTGTTGCCCGGGCTAGAGTGCCATGGCGTCAGCCTAGCTCACAGCAACCTCAAACTCCTGGCCTCAAGTGATCCTTCTGCCTCAACCTCCCAAGTAGCTGGGACTGCAGGCACATGCCACCGTGCCTGGCTAATTTTTTCTACATATTTTTAGCTGGCCAATTAATTTCTTTCTATTTTTTTAGTAGAGACAGGGGTCTCACTCTTGCTCAGGCTGGTCTCGAACTACTGAGCTCAAACGATCCTCCCGCCTCGGCCTCTCAGAGTGCTAAGATGACAGGCGTGAGCCACTGCGCCGGCCTATTTCCCTTGCCTTTTTAAAAAATGTTAATAACACCGACATCTTTAAAGAATCTAGACAGTTTAGATATGTCTTCGTTATTTTTCTTATAATTTTATGCACCGTTCCTGCATGCATATTTTTTCCATGTGAACTTTAGTATCATTTTTATCAAGTTAAAGAAAGATCCTGTTACCATTTCACTGGGCTGGCACTGAATTTATATGTTAATTTAGGAATAGCTGACATCTTTACAATAGTTTCCTATTTTTCAATTAACAGAGAAGAATAAGAGACAGAGCTGGCAGGCTACTGAAACAGGACTTCCCAAGTTGACAGGACTTTGGGGAAGGGGAAATGTCCCCAGGACCTAAGATTTGATCCTCAGGTCTCTGGGTCCAAGGATTTTTTTTTTTAGCAGTTCGCTTGGAGATGCTCAAACTCAGAGGAGTCAACTTTTGCATGAGAGTTGAGGCTGATTTATAAGTCAGTCACAATTAACAGAGGCATGTGTCTGGCAGGAAAATCAATATGTATTCCCTCTTGGTATGTAAATCCACCCGGAAGACCACACTGTAACTCAGAAGGTTGTCTGGTGCACTTGGAATTAGGATGAAGAGTGGAGGATATTTTGAAGATGTATTTCCATCCCCTCTGGATGAATTGGCCTCACCCAGCATGTCTGTCTGAAAGGGATGCGCTGCTAAAATCAGCACCCTCAAGCTTGGACAGCGCAGTAGCATTCTGGTCTTTGCCTTCCCTGCCCAGCCGTAGGAGAGACTTTGAGCAGGCACAACAGCCTAAGCCTTTTTTCTGTCCCAATAGCCATGACCGATTTCTGTTTGCTTTAGTTGCCTCGGTGTTAATTAGAGCTGCATCTTTCCCACATCTCACTGGGCAGCACATGGAGAAACCATCTCTTAGGATGGGGCCCTTCTACAATTGGCTATTAGCCTTTTTATGTTGATTTTGCCAGTTTCATTATAACAGTGACCTTTTCTTGACTTGGTCTCAGCTTTGTTGTAACTGTTTGTGTTCTGAGCAGTCAGCTCACTTCTAATGAGATAACTGCTCTGTGCCAGTCAACTGTCCCCAACTCTAGCCTTACTCCAATATACATTTTTTCCCTGCCTCTTCCCGAATTCTCTTTTCTTCTTTTCTAATCATTTATGAAGTCTGTATTATATTTCTTATCTAATCATGATTGTAGTTAAATTTTTGGCTTCTTATTTCAACCTGTATTTCTTTCTTAATTGACAGTGTTACCTTTTTCCTTTTCTCCCAAATGAGAGGAGACCTTTTATTTCTTTACAAGATGAGATGCTTTTACTTCCCCCATTATATCCCAAGTGTTCAAATTATATGTAATTTTAGCTCTGCATGGTTTGGTTGGTTTGTTGGTTGGTATGTCGTTTAGATTTTATCTCTCTTAAATTACTTTCTTTAGAGTTTATGAACTAAATTGTAATTAATTATTCATAGTTACTGTTTTGATACACATTATTGATTGGTTACTATTTCTTCCTCCTGAATTATTTGTTTTTTATTTATTTATTTATTTTGAGACAGCATCTCACTCTGTTGCTTGGGCTAGAGTGCCGTGGCGTGAGCCTAGCTCACAGCAACCTCAAAGTCCTGGGCTCAAGCAATCCTTCTGCCTCAGCCTCCCAAGTAGCTGGGACTACAGGCATGCGCCACCATGCCCGGCTAATTTTTTCTATATATTTTTAGTTGGCCAATTAATTTCTTTCTATTTTTAGTAGAGACAGGGTCTCGCTCTTGCTCAGGCTG
>CAUYRT010077269.1:0-21452 GCA_963574885.1 Lepilemur ruficaudatus
TTATTGGTGTGAGCCACCTTGCCTAGCCCTCTAGTCTTGAAGATTAAGAAACAGCAGAGAAAAGTAGTCCCATCTCCAGAGCCAGGACATCCCACACCCATCCACTGAGCCTCCACCCCCACTGCCTGGGCCCTGAAGTCATTGCATTTCCTGCTTTGGGGAGGGGAAGATTGTACAGCCCTAACCCTTGCAGAGTGGAGTGATGCCCCTTCTGGCTTCCTAAACTAAAACTTTCAAGACCAGTCCCTTCCTAGAGTGGCCAGAGCCAGACCAGAGTCTGTTTAGGGTCACTTTAAAAGAGAGATAGAGAGACAGTTGGAAATTTTTTCCTCCCCCACCTCATCCCCTACCCTGCGATGAGAGGGCGCCACTGTTCTCCATTTGTAATCTACTGGGCTCACAGTCACTCAGGCCTGGAAGGTGCACAGCTCTTTGTCTCACAGAAGAGGAGGCTGAGGCCCAAAGTGGGGTGCGGTGTGTACGTGCGCGTGTGCACACATATGCAGGGATTGATGTGCACAGGCCACACACAAGTCGTGCACACAGCCCAAAGTGCGGCCAGGTCCCTTTACTCCGCTGTCCCTAAGAAACTGAGCTGTGAACTGCAGCTCGCTGGGTGACCTGCAAGGCTGTCAACTTCAGCACCACCGCCTCTTGGGCAAGGGGACAGAGGAGCGAGACCAGTGCCTGCCTAGAGGGGCCAGAGCCAGCCCGGAGTCTGTTCAGGTGACTCTCACGGGTCCACTCCTGCATCCCAGGCCCACCGCGGCACAAGGAGCCCCATTTCATTAACTCGCGCTCAGGTCTCGGGATGGAGATGGATTCCTCTCCCAGGCTTTACAGAGTCCAGTGCTGGCCATCAAGAAAGGGATCTCAGTGTGTGCAATGATTATGCATCCTTAAACTTAAAAAAATAATAAATGTAAAAAAAAAAGGATGTCAGTTGTTCTGATGTCACTCATAGCCCTTCAGTGAGGGAACAACTCCAGGGCTGTTGGGGAGGAAGGGCGTTCCTGGAGCCCTTAAACCATGGTCCGTCTGCAAGTTATTACCATGCTTGCATTCTGCTGTACAGATAGTTGGTATTTCTTGGTATCACCTTTTAAATTTAATTTATACTTAATAAATTTAATATACTTAATAAATAGTATATTACATAGGCAATAGATCATTATATATTAAAAGGAAACTTAATATCACTACTATATATGGAGAGCCAGATTCACTTGCCATAAATAGAAAGTAGCTATAAAAAGAAATACAATGACAACAGCCGGTTCTCCCTGGATTCCATTGTCTGCTGAAGGCTTCCAGCCCGAGGCCTACTCTGCTCAAAACGGAGCACTCGGCAGATGTTGTAGAGATGTTAGGTGACCAGGGCCTACTGCTGCTTTAGAGGAGCTCGGGATTAAGTAAGGACTGAACAAGAATAACCTCCTTACTGTTCCCTGTCATTTGGTGAATCAAGTGGCACTCCCACGAGGATCTTGGATCTCTTACGTTGAGAAATAACTCCCTTATGTGTAGAGGGTATCACTGAGCACGTGGGATGGTCCTGGGTGTGGTTTTAGGATAGTGAATAATTCCATAAGACAGCTCCTCACCCTAGGCAGTGCGAGCACTTGCAAAAGGAGAGTGAAAGGAGCAGGGCTAGAATGCAGGGCGCTGTGACTCACTGGCACAGACCCTCTGGGGGCCTCTGGGCTCAGTGGGGAGCCTTCTGTGGGGCAGGCAGAGCCCACCCATCTCCCCCTCACTCCTTTCCACAAAGCCCAGGCAGGAAAAGTGCTAATTTTTACTAGTTCAGGTGAGTCACTTGATTTTCAGTTTGCTCATTTGTAAAGTGGGGTTGAAGATACCTATTCTGGACTGGGCACTGTGGCTCACACCTGTAATCCCAGGGCTCTGGGAGGCTGAGGCAGCAGGATCGCTTGAGGCCAACAGTGTGAGACCAGCCTGGGCAACATAGCAAGACCCTGTCTCTACAAAGAAATACAAAAATTAGCTGGGCACAGCGGCACGTGCCTGTAGTCCCAGCTACTCAGGAGGCTCACTTGAGCCCAGGAGTTCGAGGCTGCAGTGAGCCATGATCACACCACTGCACTCCAGCCTAGGTGACAGAGCAAGACCCTTTTCTAAACTATTAATAAAGTAATTATTGATATTAATAAAAAAGACAACAAGAAACTATTCCGGGTATCCTACAGGATTACTGTAAAGACGGGACTACATAATGAATAGAAATGCACTCTCTGCACTGTGGGATATGATTGTTGTGGGTAATTCACACCAAGCAGTGATGGGTGAGTGAGCTGAGGGGCTTTAGGGACAGAGCTCAGGGTGCATGGGGCTCTGAGAAGACGCTGGTGCAGTCTGGTGGCCCATGGCCCCATCCATCAGAGCAACCCGTGTGAAGGGGAGTCAGGGTGCTTGGAGGTAGCAGAGTCCTGGGCGGCAGCCAGCCCTGAGTAAGCCTCGCTCCTCGTCTGTCTGCCTTTCACCGGAGAACCTGCTGCCTCTGCTGCAGCCACACCTCAAAGAAGTGGAAAAACCCGTAGGCAGGGGGTTCAAGGTGCCTTTACCAACCTCCTTGTTGCCCTTCCAGGTACCAGGATCATCTACGACCGGAAATTCCTGATGGAGTGTCGGAACTCACCTGTGACCAAAACACCCCCGAGGGATCTGCCCACCATTCCTGGGGTCACCAGCCCTACCAGTGAAGAGCCCCCAATGGAAGCCAGCCACAACCACCTGCGAAGCAGCCCGGAAGACAAGCGGGCAGGCGGTGAGTGGCCAGGCTCTCCCTTGGGAAGGAGAATGTATGAGACTCCCTGGCCCCACCGCCAGGTGGAATTCTGGGGATCAGGAATTACAATGACTCCAACACTCCCCCTTCCCCCCATCTATGGAGCAGTTCAGAGCCTGGAGGGCTGGAGCAGGGGTGGGGAGGTAGAACTCTTCTTGGTACCAACTGTTACCCTGAAAGGGGCCCCAGAACCCCAGGAAAGGTGGTTTGGCCCCGCTAGATACTGTGGTTAGTGGTGAGCATGTTTGAAATGGCAGCGGCTGCGTACGGCAACTTTGACAAGCATGTGCCTCTGTGTAATTGTCCCTGAAGGGTTACCACCTGGAACACACCCGTGATGTTCATGGTGCAAGAGACAGCTTATCAAAGACATGCTGTACTTGCCCTCTAGGAAAATACACGTCTACAAGATAAGACATACAATCTGAGATGGCTCCTGTCAGGGAGTTCGTCCGCTACTGGATCTTTATGGAGACAGGTAGAAACAATGCAGCCAGTTGTCTCTGCAAGTTTGACAGCTAGGTCCTTCTTGGTGTCCCCACCTCCCAAGTGATCAGAGCAGCCACCTGGCAGCAGTGCCTTTGAATGCTCTCTTTGTGGCATCCTGGCTGGCTTAATAGAGCGTCTGAGCGCCCTGCCGCAGAAGGATGCAGCCTAAGCACTTCCAGACAACCTTAGTCAGGTTGGAACCCTCTGGCCCTGCACCCCAGGCAGCACCCCAGGCCCAGGCAGGAACCAGCTGGGACCTCAGCTGGGCTTGCCCTGTTGACAGCAGTAGAATCCATCTACCCAGGGCCTGCGGGATGTGATTCATAATCACCTTGGGAACCTCACATCTAAGACAGGCAGCTGTTGCCTGGTTCTCAGTCTGTTTTCTGTTGCTATAACTGACTAACTGAGACTGGGTAATTTATAAAGAAAAACAATTTATTTCTTACAGTTCTCGAGGCTGGGAAGTCCAAGGGATTGGTGCCTGCATCTGGCATCTGCTTGGCTTCCTGTGAGGGCCTTGTGCTGCATCATCACATGGCAGAAGGTGTCACAGGGTGATGGGCACACAAGAGAGAACCAGACTGGCTTTTTATAACAGTCTGTGATAACCCGTTAATCCATGAATGGATCGATCCCTTTGTGAGGCAGAGCGGTCATGACCCAGCCACCTCTTAAAGGCCACGCCTTGTAATACTGTTACATTGGGGATTAAATTTCAACATAAATTTCAAAAAGGACAAACATTCAAACCATAGCATTTCACCCTGAACCCCCAAAGCTCGTGTCCTTCTTACATACAAATACATTCATTCCATGCGCATAGCCCCTAAGTCTTAACTCATTCCAGCACCCACTCGGAAGTTCAAAGTCCAGAGTCTCATCTGAGTCAGATACGGGTGAGACTCAAGGTAAATTCCCCTCCAGCCATGAGCCTGAAAATTAAAGTCACTGACTTTCAAAAATACAGTGGTGGGACAGGCACAGGGTAGACATGCCCATTCCAAAGGGGAGAAATAGGCAAAAGAAAGGAGTAACAGGCTCCAACCAAGTCCAAAATCCAACAAGGAAAACTACATTAAGTCTTAAAGCTGGAGAGAAATCTCCTTTGACTCCGTTTCCCACATCCTGGGCAGGGATTGAGCCCCCAAGTCCTCGGGCAGCCCCAGCCCCATGGCCTCCCTGGGCTCAGCCCAGGCTTCAGTTCTCGGTGGTTGGAATCAGGTGCCTGCAGCTTTCCCAGGCTGGAGCCACGTGCTGGTGGTTCTGCCATTCTGGATCTTGGAGGCAGCCCCACTGCCGTGGCTCTACTAGGCATTACCCTACTGGGGCTCTCTTTGGGGGCTCCACCCTGCAATAAGTCTCCTCTCAGGCAGTTCCATACACCCATGGAAATCTAGGTGGAGGCTGCCATTGCTCTATAGCTCTGGCATTCTGCACACCTGCAGAATTAGCACCACGTGGATGCCAAGGCTTACTGCTTGTGCCTTCCAGAGCAGCTGGTAGAGGGGCACCTGGGACCATTTGAGCCACAGCTGGGGCTGCCTGGGAGCACTGTGCTGGAATTTGGGGAGCAGACGGAGTACCGAGGTGGCCCTGAGCTGTGAGCCTATGGAGGGTCCCCAGCCAGTCCACCTAAAACCATGCTGCCCCCCTAGGCCTGTGAGCAAGGACAGCCTCAGAGATCTACGAGATGCCTGCAGGCTCCTTCTCCTTTCTCCTGCTGAATAGCCTCTGACATACCCTTCCATCAGGGCGAAACCTGAACACAATTTTTCGCTTCTTACATGGCTAGTGTGCAAATTTTCCAAATTTTCCCACTCTGTTTCCCTTTTACTTATAAGTAAAAAGTTATCGTTTGCTCCCAAATCTCACTGTAAGCAGCCAGGTATAAACTTGTAGCATCTTGAATGCTTTGCTGCTAAGAAATTTCTTCCACCGGTTGTCCTAGTTCATTACTTTTTGAGTTCAGCCTTCCACGGAGCCCCAGGGCGTGAGCGCAGTGCAGCCGTGGGCTTCGCAGCTGAGTAACAGCTTGGCCTTCCCTCCAGTTTCCAGTATTTCCAGTAGACAGCCCTCATTTCCACGTGAGGCCTCATCAGCACGGCCTCTTCTGTCCGCTTTTCTATCTGCCTCCTGGTTATGACTGTGTAAGCAATCTCTAAGAACTTTCAGGCTTCCCTAGTCTTTTCTTTTGAGCCTCACCAGCCTCTTCCCTTAACGCTTCATTTACAGCAGTACAAGCTTTTTCCAGCATCCAGTTTAAAACTGTCTGGCTTCTACCCATTACCCGGTTCCAAAGCCACTTCCACATTTTCAGGTATTCATTATTAGCAACAGCCCTACTTCTCAGTACCAATTTTCTGTCTTAGTCTGTTTTTCTGCTGCTATAACTGAATACCCGAGACTGGATAATTTATAAGGAAAAGAAGTTCATTTTTGTTCGCTCTAGAGGCTGGGAAGTCCAAGGGCGCCTGCATCTGGTGAGGACCTTCCTGCTGCGTCTTGACCTGGCAGAGGGTGAGAGTGCGTGTTTCAGCTCAAGTCTTTCTCTTCTTTTTTCTTTCTTTTTTTTTTTTTTGAGGTAGAGTCTTAATCTGTTGCCCTGGCTGGAATGCAGTGGCATCATCACAGCTCACTACAAATTAAAACACCTGGGCTCAAGGGATCCACCTGCCTCAGTCTCCCGAATAGCTGGGACTTCAGGCGTGTGCCACCACGCCCAGCTTAGTTTTTCTGTTAATATTTTTTTTAGAGATGGGGTCTTGCTCTTGCTCAGGCTGGTCTCGAACTCTTGACCTCAAGTGATTCTCCTGCACCAGCCTTCCAGAGTGCTAGGATTATAGGCGTGGTATAATCGTGCTATGATTACATCCACAGCTCCAGACTCTCTTCCTCTTATAAAGCCACCAGTCCCATTGTGGAAGCCCCACTCTGCTGACCTTATCTAATCCTCATTACCCCCAAAGGCCCCACCTCCAGTCAGCTTGTGAATTTGGGGGTTAACTTTCTAACACATGAAATTTGGGGGGCACATTCAAGCCATAGCACCTTGCCTCTCAGACCCAGAGGGCAATGGCAGAGGAGAGGTGAGTGTCAGTATGTGGGCAACGTGACAGATGCCATGGTCTGGTCAGCGTGGTTACCTGCCGTTTGTTAAAGGATGGAGAGATCCACGTGGTCACGGCACAGCGCCTCCCTCCTTCATTCTCTGCCTTAACTGACTGTTTAGGGTGGAGCTAGTCAACACCCAAAATTGTTGAGTCACCACTGCCTGGAGGCTGTCACCCGCCCCTGCTTGCATACCTTGCTCTCCCCGTTTCCAGAACTGCTCTGACCCATAACAAATGCAAGCTCAGCCAGTGGGGCCCCAGATGGGCCACTCTTAAGACAATGGCTGAGTAACTGCACACCATTGTTATGATGGGGTGGGGAGAGAGGGGGCGGGACAGAACTTTCCTATCGCTTAACTGGATATAAGAAGCCAAAGCTCCTGCTCTTGGACCCACATTTATGCAAATACAACCAGGAGAAATGGCCCTTTGGACCATAGCCGGCATCTTGCTGTATAGAACCTTGGAGCAGCCCTGCCCAGGAGACCATGAATAGAGGCAGTTCCCTTAAAAAGAAGAAAATCTGCTGCAACATGAATTACATGGAAATCTTCGTGCAAAGAGGAGGGCAGGGTGGTACAGGCTGAATTATCCAAACAACTGCTTTGCCGTGGAGTCGGGCTACTCCGTGGGCTATTGCATGTATACCTGTAGGTTAGGTACCATTTTCTAAACCAAAAATTGAGACAAATGCTCAGAAAAGCTTTATGTTTAAGGAATGTTTTTTCAGAGAAGTTGCTTTTCTATAAAATCACTAGTAACCATCTTTATAAAAAAATAATAAAAATTATAGAAAATTCAGGACCGCCTCTGCCCCCGTGGGGAAAGCTGGTCTCTGCTCCTCATTTTGGTATTGAGAAAGAGAGCAACTGGATGTGGAACCTTCCGGGGGGGCCGTGATTCCAGGAAGTCCTATTCCAGTTCTGCCCTCTATCCACTCTCCTTGGCAGCATAAACCTGGCCTCTGCTTTTCTTGTGGGAAACAGGATGACAAAAATAGGGCCTTTCCCTGACCCATAGGACATCAGCCAGACCATGTGCCCATTGTTCACCTGGCATCTGTCCCTTCTCTCCCCAGGTGAAGAGTCACAGTTTGAGATGGACATTTAAAGGCCCAGCCAGCGGATCGAGCATTGCCTGTGGGCCCTTGGGCCCTTCTCGGGAGAAGAGTCAGCCCAGCCAGGCCTATGAAAGTTACCGTACTGGGCAGGCATCCGGCGTGGGGTCAGCCACCCCAGCCCTCTGCTCCCTCACTCAGGGCACCTGCCCTCCCTCCCTCCTCGTGAACACCAGCAGATACCTCCTTGTGCCTGCGACAGCGCAGGAGCTGCCACCCCAAGGGAGGCGACTCCCGTGCGCACAGCCTGCCAGCCAAGTGCCAGGAAGTGGACAAGGACGAGCCCTTCTGATGGGTCATCAGCTCTCCCAGCCCGTCCTCTGGGGGGACACCCACCTCTTCCCCAGGCTGATGTGCCCGGAAAAGCTTCCTTCCCCAAGAGAGGAAATAAAAGCCACCTTCGCCCTCGGGCCAAGAGTTGGGCCCTGTCTGAGCTCTTTTCACATCCATGTGCTAATTGCCACCAGCTGCTGTCCACACAGTGCTCCGACAGCACTTTGCTGTACAGTGTGTCATGGGGTTCTCACGCCGATCCCATGAGTAAGTAGAACAAGTATTATTCTCACCTTACGGCTAAGACCAGACTCGCTCGGGAGAAGGTAAAATCGCATAGCTGGGGAAGGACACGTGGGACTAGTCTGAGCTCTGCAGCTTTTGTTTTTCAGTGGTGAGTGCTTCCTCCCTTCTGGGCTCTCTGCCCCTTTCCCCTACTCCCAAGCCTGTCAAGCTTGTCACCTGCCCCCTCAGGGCCGTCAAAGGGAAGAGCCCAAGCCTTGGCCCGTGTAATGATCGACCCCACGGTGTGAGTTTTCTGGGGAGACACAAACATGAGACAAGCTCTCTGCCTCGAGGTTTGCTTGAAACCTAAGACATGCCCGTAAGAAAAGGCAGCGTAAGAGACTGTACAGGATCGGTTATCCAGGCAAGTGGAGGCTTTGGGGAGGTGATGCTACAGCTGGTCCCTGAGAATGGGTGGGCCGGGGGCGGCAGGGCCCTGATGTTACCGAGGTCAGATGGTCTTGGGGAACCAGGCTGTACAAGGTGGGACATCGAGGAGCCCACTTTGGCCAGGGTGGGCAGTTTGTGTGGGTGAGGGTGACTTCTACAAATGGCCAAAGAAGGGCCAGATTTCTAAGAGCCTTGAAAGAATGCCAGGCAGAGATCGTTGCTGAGGAGCAACTGGCGTTTCTTGTTACAGCACGTGCTGGTGGGGGAGGTGGATGCCCTTGGCCAAGAGGCAGTCACTTACTGGACTGGACAACCTCTGGGCACGTGGCATTTGTCCACCTGCCATTTGGGGAGCAGCAGGCCCGCAGTGGCCATGTCCCTTGCCTGGCCTTTCCCGTAGCATAGTGGGAGCTCTGTTTCCTCACAAGGACTGGGGGCAGCTGGGGTCCAGTATGTGAGAGGAGGAGGCCTTCTTCATGTTAACCCCAAGCGGGCAGCAAAGCCCTTGCGTGTGGATGGGAAAGCGTGGCTAGGGAGAGGCCACCACCAGAGCAAAGACACCAACGAAAGCTTCAGCTGGGCTCAAAGGAGACTGGATCAACCTTTCCAACTCCTTAGCTTTCCAATAAAGCCATCTCCCTCCTGACACCCCAGCAGAGGTCTTGCTAGGCAGTCTGTGTGATCACATCATTCCCCGCTCGGTCTTATATCTCAGGGGCCAAGAGACAGGGTCAAAAAACTGCCTGCTCTAGTAGTTCAGTAAGTAAGGGCCACAGTAAGAAAATTGTTCAGCAGTGTACACCTTTCTCACTGAGCAAAAGTACCCTCTGGGAGACCCAGGTACATGTGGAGCATCAGTTCCGGCTGGGTGCTGTGGAACAGCAAAGGTCTACAACGCTGTCCTTGGCCTTGAGGAAGTTAAAGTCTTGTTAGCAGAGCCAGACTGCTGTGCTCCTGCTTAACAGCCCTGGGTACTGAGCCTTAAAGCTTTGCAGAGATGCGCGCTCTAGGAGACATCACAGTTCCGCCCGCCCACCCTCTGGCATCACCAAAACTGCTGTTTTTGCAGCCAGGACACCCACGGACAACTTGGGCAGATCCCACATGCCATGAACCAGGAAATACAAAGAAGCACTTTAAGCTATGGTGTGTGTTCCTAAGGAGCTCACAACCCAATTGCGAGAAGTACTGTAAATAGTAAAGGGTCACCCAGAAATAGCAGGAAGTAGGACCTATGCGATTGTCCAATGGGCGGAGGCTCTGTCAGTGCCGCACGTTAAAGGAATCTGAGGTTGGAGAAGCCTTCACCTCAGAGTTGGGTCTTGACCGTGAGGATTTTAATTTGGGGAGGGCCTTCCTGGGCCATGAATGGTCCAAGGTACAAGGCCCCCGAGGGCAGTTTAGCTGGAGAACTGTGAATGACGGGGCTAACCGAGGCAGTGGAGTGGGACTGCGCCGTGTTGGGAGAAGAGCACTTGGTGAGTGGGGGCAGGAGGAGTGTGTCGGAGGTTTCTGGTCTGGGTGACCCAAAAGAGGTCAGAGAGGAAATGCTGGTTTAGGAATTATGCCGAGTGAATGGCAAGGAGGCCAAAAAGGGAGCCTTGGAGAATGTTCCTAGTGAGCAGGAGTGGAGCGTTGAGGGAGAACTGAACTGCGGGTGATCCTCCAACCTCCAAGCCGCTGTTGGCACAGCAGTGGGCATCCTTCCCACTCCTGGGTAACCAGACGGAGGTGCCAACCGGGGCCATCTTTCTTCCTGCACCCTACATTTATTAAGACAACCCAAAGAAAGGCCCAAGGACACAGGGCCAACCGAGAAGTCCCATAGTCTTGTCACCTGTGCTTCAGGAAGGGGGATTTATCAACAGACTTAGTAAGTGGCCTTTTCCAGCTAAATCCATGTCTGATTTAACAAGCATTGACAAAGTGTCTTAGCCACACCCAGCATGATGCTAGATTTTGCAGCAATACAAGAGAGTTTTAAGACAAACACCTGAAAAAAATGCTAAATAATCCAAGGAAGCATGGATGGTGCAAATGGGGTGGTAAGTGTGGCAGGTCAACGGGGCAGGGGCAATCAGAGATGGATATGCAAGCTATAGAAAAAGCTGCATGAGCAAAGGTGTGTTTGGATTGACTCCAGTGCATGTGGGGATATTAGGGTATTGTTAAGCAGTGGTGTGGTGGGTTTAGATAACATGGGGTTAGACTGTTAGAACGAAAAAAAAAAAAAGCATTGCTGGAATGTCTTCTATATGTCTGGAGCTTCACTAGAATCTTCTAGGATCCCCCCAATGTATGAGGCAAGTATTTTCATTCCCGTTTTACACATGTCCATGGCTAGTGAGGGCCACAATTAGGATCCCAACTCCTGTCTTTCCAGCCCTCAAATCTGTGCTCCTGACACCATACTGTGGATGGAACTGAGGTCTGGGCTGTTCAGACCTTGAGCTGTAGGCAGCTAGGGTGCTGGTCAGAGGTATTGGGACAAGCAGGGGGAGGAGGGACCTAAAGCCAGGGAGGCATTCAGTGGGTTGCTTAGAATGAGCAGGTTTGGCGAAGGAGGGAAGTGAAAACTGAGTGAAAGAAGGTTGATGGCCTCTTCCCATCTAGTCAGGGGCTATTTATTAAGTGCCTACTGTGTGTCAGGCACTGTTCTAAGCAGTAGGGATAGCTACAGCAGTGGATCATCAAAGCCCTGCTTCCAAGGTGTTAATCCTCCAGTGGGTGCAGCACACCTTCAGAGGTTGATGTCATGAGCCATTCCCGTTGTGTGCTCTCAGCTCCAGTGCTGAAATCACAAACCTGGACTCAAAATAGGGTGCAGGGGCTGGGTGCACTGGCTCACACCTGGAATCTCAGCACTTTGGGAGGCCAAGGCAGGAGGATCACTTGGGGCCAGGAGTTTGAGGATGCAGTGAGCTATGATGATGCCGCTGCACTCTAGCTGGGGCAACAGAGCAAGACCTTGTCTCGAAAAAATGAAAGGAAGAAAGAAAAGAAATAAGGTGCAGGATTGAGCTGGCAACCTTCCCTGACGCCTTAAGCCAGAGGACATATCTCCCTTGTGGGACAATCCTGTATTGGGCCAGCACCCCAGTGACAGGCAACAGACACCTCAGTTTCTGGAAATGGCTAGCACAGAGCCCCCTTTCTCATTGGCAGGAGGTTGAGTTAGCACAAGGTAAGGTACCTTCTTCCTGCAGTTTCACTGGGGAAAGCACGTCCCCTAAAGATGAGGTTTTCTTGAATTTCTCATAAAGAGTGTGACTTGAATGTATCCTGCAGGGAGAGTAGGGAAGAGACGGCCTCGTGGGCCACAGCAAAGCGGAGGTGAATCTCTTCCCCCTACTGCAGTTCAGAGGCCACAGCACAGGTTTTTAAAGGAGGAACCCTTGAGGCATCCTCATTCCTTACTCCGAGTTCTGAAGAGCAAGGAAGTTGTGCAATACTCGATTTAGTGCTGCCCCCTGCTGGAAGAGTTTGTTAAAGCAAGGAAGGCAGCATACCTCTAGGAAATGGGTTTTTGTTTTTTTTTTTTTTTTTTTTTGAGACAGAGTCTCACTCTGTTGCCCGGGCTAGAGTGCCATGGCGTCAGCCTAGCTCACAGCAACCTCAAACTCCTGGACTCAGGCATTCCTCCTGCCTCAGCCTCCCAAGTAGCTGGGACTACAGGCATGTGCCACCATGCCCGGCTTTTTTCTATATATTTTTAGTTGGCCAATTAATGTCTTTCTATTTTTAGTAGAGACGGGGGTCTCGCTCTTGCTTAGGCTAGTTTCGAACTCCTGACCTTGAGCGATCCGCCCGCCTCGGCCTCCCAAAGTGCTAGGATTACAGGCATGAGCCACCGCGCCCGGCCTGGAAATGGTTATTTTGAGAAGTGAAGATGCTGTATTGATTCAAGACTTAAGCACGCTTCACATTGTCTCTTTTGAGATTATGCAACTATACCCTCATTCTATGAAAGGAACACTGAGGGAGAAGTTTTCCAAAGTGACCAGAACATATTGTGAACCAGGGGTGGAATAGAAGCTCCCATGCTGCCCAGACCTGTTTTGGGATGAGGGCTAGTAAGACGCTGCTTCCTCCTTTCGACCCAAGGCAGCTATGCATGTGATCATACTGCCCTCTGATCACTCAGGACACCAGTAGCCAGCTAGCTCTAGCCACCAAGAACTTCAGCTAGGAACCAAGTTTACTCTTGGCTCTTCTCAACCCAAGCGTCCACCATTAGGTTGCATTTGAACCTTTTTGTAGTCGCTCCACCCTAACATGAGAGAATCCAGGCTACCCTTTAAAAGGAGTAGGACTCTGAGCTGTTTAAAACGCCTTCTTTTTCACATCTTAATTAATTCTAGGAAATTGAAAAAAAAAAAAAAGATAAAACGTCTTCCTTAGCCTCCATGTGATAGGTTCAGATCTGCATAGGAATCAAATGTAAGTGTAGACATGACTCGGGCAATTCCCCAACTCTTGGGACAATTTCCACTTCTGCGGCCTTCAAGAATGGAGCAAGACGCCAGTCCACAGCTGTGCTTCCCAGCTCTTAAGCTGAGCTTATCTCCCAGGAGGGACACCTACAGCACACTAGAAAACTCTTATATCCTACATAGCAAGACTGGCCCCAACTACTTTTTTAATAAGAAATTTTTACATTTAATTTTTAAAAATTTTGTTGTAAATTGACAAATTATAATTGTATGCATTTATGGGGCACAAAATTATATTATGCTGTATGTATACAATGTGGGCTGATTAAATCAAGCTGATTAACAGAGCCATCACTTTAAATGCTTATTGTTTTTTCTTTTCTTTCTTTTTTTTTTTAAACAAGTTTATTTAAACAACAAGACGCTTAACTTGAAGGGAAAACTATCTAAGATTCATTCTCTTTTTAGAGTAATTTACCCCTACTTAAAGACAGATTGCCCTACATGTAACAGCTACGTACAAAAAAGTAATAAAATTTTCCTTGGTTTTACAATGATAAATGAAAAACATTAAAATTCTCCAATTGAACAAGGTATGCAAGGATTTTTATGTTGTGTCTTTTGTTAAAACAATGAGAGCAAAATAACTTACTGGAATATAAAGATAAGAGCTGAATGAGCATGCCACTAATGGAGAAAGGGAGTATTTTCACAGAACCAGTATTTTTCCCCATCCCATCTCCATTTGATGTCAATCAAAACATACCATTGGCCATTTAGTTAAAAAAAATGCAATATGCTTGTGCACATACACCAGTTACTTTATGTACAATAAAGGAATGGGGAAGGGGAAAATGAAAGAATAGAGAAAACTATACTGTAGTAGTCAGGATGTGGTGGAACCAAATTGCAGTTTTCTAATTGAGAATGTAACCTTGGTCTGTAACAACAGAGTTCTGGAGTATAGTAGCAGGTTCCCTTTTTAGTAGATACCTCCTGTCTGCTGTTGGAACACATCAATTGTATCTTCGTCCTCCATTTTCAACTGTGCAGGTGTGTCTGTTTCATTGATTGGCTGCCCATCAAATTGGGATCTGATATGCCTCATTGACAAACCCTGTCGTTCACAATAAGCTTTCATTAGTTTACTAAGTGGTGTATGCCTCTTAATCTTAAAGTGCACCACAGAGCCATCCTGTCCCACCACCTTCAAATTAATGTGATCGTTGTTCTCAGTCTTGACTCCTTCTTTGGGCTTTTCGTCAGCCATGGCGAGCGCCGGAGTCTCCTCAGCTGCTGCTTCACAAAAGAGGTACCAGGTCCGCACCGAGCAAGCACACAAGCACCACCAGGAGCGGCAGAAGAAGGAGGCGGCAGCTGTGGATGAGGGAGAGGGCGCGCCACCTCTCTTTTCTCTTTTCTTTTCTTTTCTTTTCTTTTCTTTTCTTTTCTTTTCTTTTCTTTTCTTTTCTTTTCTTCTTTTCTTTTCTTTTCTTTTCTTTTTTCTTTTCTTTTCTTTTCTTTTCTTGAGACAGAGTCTTGCTCTATTGCCCAGGCTAGAGTGCCGTGGTGTCAGCCTAGCTCACAGTAACCTCAGACTCCTGGGCTCAAGCAATCCTCCTGCCTCAGCCTCCCTAGTAGCTGGGATTACAGGCATGCGCCACCATGCCAGCTAATTTTTCTATATATTTTTAGTTGTCCAGCTAATTTCTTTCTATTTTTAGTAGAGACAGGGTCTCACTCTTGCTCTGGCTGGTCTTGAACTCCTGAGCTCAAGCAATCCTCCCACCTCGGCCTCCCAGAGTGCTAGGATTACAGGCGTGAGCCACCACGCCCGGCCTAAATGCTTATTATTTTTTGTGGTGAGAACATTTGAAATTTACTCTATACAATACACAGTTATTAACTATAGGACACCCAAATACTCTTTAAGCCTAGTGAACTTTGCCACACTCTTACTTAATTCACTAACAGATTATGCTAGTGGTGCTGGCCTGATGTGGTGGAAGAGTAGGATGCTTTCCTCTCCCCTTTCCTCCATAGATGGCATCTGCCTTAATCTGTTTTGTGTTACTCTAACAGAATACCTGAGGCTGGGTAATTTATGAAGAAACAAAGTTTATTTGGCTCGCAACTCTAGTGGCTGGAAAGTCCAAGAGCATGGTGCTGACATCTGCTTGGCTTTCTTGAGGGCCTCACACTGTGTTACAACATGGCAGAGAAAGAGGAAGTGGCCACATACAAAAAAGGGACGAAACACCAGGGGCAACCTTGGTTTATAACAACCCATTCTTAGGGAAATTAATACATTCCTGCAAGAACTAACCCAGTCTCCAGAGAAAGAAATTAATTCATCCTAGCTGGGCACAGTGGCTTGTGCCATTGATCTCAGCACTTTGGGAGGCTGAGGCAGGAGAAGCGCTTAAGCCCAGGAGCTCAAAATCTAATCACCTCTTAAAGGCACCACTTCCCCATGCCATTACATTAGCAATTAAATTTCAACATGAGTTTCATTGAGGACAAGCCACATCCAAACCACAGCAGCATCTAAACCAAATCAGTCTTTTTGCAGTGCAAGGGGCCATTCCAGGGGCAAAGGAGATTTTTTATGTGGGCACCTTGCTTATAGTGTGTATACCTATGTTCTACTACCTCTACCTCTTCAGTCCTAGGTTTGGGAGGGAGATCTCAAACCACAGGAACAAGATAGCACCCCCATTGTTTGCTGTAGTCAAGATATCACTGGGAATGCCATCAATCATGAGTGGATGGTCCCTTGGTTGGCAAGATGTCATGTCTACCACCTCCAACCACAACCTTCAGCTGCTGCCTCTTCTCCCTCCTGGAGATGCCAATTCTTTCTTCCTTATCTTGAACTTGACAGCTTCCGTCTTGTTCCTGCAGGGTTGAGGGCGGGCCATATCAAGCAGGAGGACATTACCAGCCAAGGGAGCTGTCAGACAGCTGGTCGACCCTGTGTAGCATCACATCAGCTGACATGTGAGCAAACACAGCTGCTCCAGTGACCAGATGGGCATTTAGGTTCAGTGTGGGCTGGATGGCAGAGGGTCCTGGCTCTGGGCGTGCATCATGAAAACTTAAGTCTCTGAGTCAGTAACTGAACTAAGGTTATGGTTCAATGTGAAGCTTCCTTTTTTCAAGGGAGAGAAAGAAAGGAAGTTGTGACATTGTTTCTTCTGCCCAAAGTCCATCTACCTCTCAACTAGGTAAACTCACTCTTAGATTTCTCCTATTTCAGGCCTCTCATAACTGCTGGCCTATTGACCTTCCCCGGATATTTGGGTGTCTTGTACTGCACGGCTTCATTTACACTCTGAGCTCCATCGCCTCAACCCATGTGATTCCAACAGAACAACCGTCTGCCACATCTTGGTCAGAGCTTGATACGACCAGAACAAGGGGAAAGTAATCTCACTCTTTCCCTGTCCTTCTTGCCTCCAACACATCTCAGGGGCTCTCCTGAGAGACACTCACCATGGCCTAACCCATGCACTCTAAAGTCTTCCTCAGTAGTTCCCAGAGGAGCTTCTGGAGGGCAGGACATATGTCCTTGCTTAGATAAGTAGCCCTTAGCACTTGAAAGAGCACTGAGCTTGCAACACCTGTCGCTCATCCAGCTCATCTTCCAGCCCATCATCTCACGACATCAGCAATTCTCAAAGTTTTGTGCACATCAGAAGGACCTGGAGGGCTTATTAAAACAGATTGCTAGGCCTGATCCCAGGAATTTTGGATTCAGCAGGTCTGGGGTGTCCTGAGAGTTTGCATTTCTGATTAAGTTCCCAGGTGACATAAAGTTGCTAGTCCAGGACCAACTTTGAGAACTGCCAAGTGGCATAAGTTCAGGCTGTCAAGCTCCACTGTTCAGCGGTGGCACCAACCCTATAACCACTGCAAGGGCCATTCAGTGTCCCTGTGTCTGTCCTTGGGTAGGCAAAGGCAACTTTTTTCCAAACTCCTCGCTCTAGAGGAGCCCCTTACTGAACCCTTTGGGCTACTTTCCTCCGTGGGGTTGGTAGCATCTTTGGCCTTAATCAACAAACATTCATTAAATGCTTTCTATGTGCCAGTCAACTGTTCTAGGTGCTAAGATACATCAGTGAACAAAGACAAAAGTCTCTACCCACAGAGAGCTTACCTTTCTTTCTTTCTTTTTGTTTTGTTTTGTTGTATTTGAGACAGGGTCTTGCTGTCTCCCAGGCTGGAGTACAGTGGCGTCATGATAGCTCACAGCAACCTCAAACTCCTGGGCTCAGGCGATCCTCCTGCCTCAGCCTCCCCAGTAGCTGGGACTACAGGCAGGTGAACCACGCAAAGTTAGTCTGTCTATTTTTTGTAGAGACAGAGTCTCGCTTTTGCTCAGGCTGACCTTTTTGTAATAAAAGTAAGAATAAAACTCTTTTTACTGTGTTTAGCAGTAGGACTCAGATATTTGGGTGCTGGAAGTCATCAGGAGAGTTAGTTGATTCAGCTTATAAACTCCAGAAATTAAGGACCAGGAGCTCAGGCGGAAACTGAATGAACGTGTCATTGAGATGAACTACCACGTAATCATCTCTGTCTTTCTCACAGTTACAGCGAACACAAAATGCTTTGTTTTGCTTTACAGATGATGATGAAAACATGGGAGTATGGGGGGCGGGAGGAGGGACTAGGGAGAGTCCTAAGAATCTATAGAGTCCAGGGCACCTGACCCACTGTTTTCATTAGAACAGTGTCCAGAAGCCTTTAATAAAGGCCATGTCAACCTAAAAGAGGCTGAAGCAAAATTAATACAAGAGCGTCTATTTGGACCAAGCTTGAGGACTGCAGCCCGGAAGCACAGATTCAAGTTGCCCAGAATATACACTCTAATTAGCGCAGTTACAAGCGGATTTTTTTACAGGAAAGATGAGGTAGTTCCTCAGTTTTTTACCAAAAATTTACATTCAAATAACATAAGCTGCGGATTGGCTGTACATTGTTAAGCCAGAGGGTGTGGGCTATGTGTGGGCATTATTAAGTTAATTTATAACAATAGCAGGCAGTTTCAAGAGATGAATACATAGCTCAAAGGAGGGAATAGAACGTGATTGCCCTTTAATTTTATTGCCTCTAGGGCTTATAATTTAAAAGCGTTCACATTCCTCAGATAAAAGTTCTTTTCTCAGCTCCCAGTGATGGGAGGTTCTTGTTTCCAAACAAGTCCTCTCAACGTAGGTATAGAAGGCCCTCAGTTCTTCAAGAATCAATTTAAAATACAAATACTGCCTGGTGCGGTGGCTCCCACCTGTAATCTCAGTGCTTTGGGGGCTGAGGCAGAAGGATTCTTTGAGGGCAGGAGTTCGAGACCAGCCTGGGCAAAATAGTGAGACAGTGTGCCCTCCCCCACCCCCATGTTTACAAAAAATTAAACATAAGTACAAATACAATAGTTCTGAAGGGCTAGTTTTTTTTTTTTTTTTGAGACAGAGTCTCATTCTGTTGCCCTGGCTAGAGTGCCGTGGCATCAGCCTAACTCACAGCAACCTCAAACTGCTGGGCTCAAGTGATCCTCCTGCCTCAGCCTCCCAAGTAGCTGGGACTACAGGCATGCGCCGCCATGCTCGGCTAATTTTTTTTTCTATATATTTTTAGTTGGCCAATTAATTTGTTTCTATTTTTAGTAGAGACGGGGTCTCGCTCTTGCTCAGGCTGGTTTCAAACTCCTGATCTTGAGTGATCCTCCCGCTTCGGCCTCCCAGTGTGCTAGGATTACAGGTGTGAGATGGATGTGATTCTTGATCCAAAAGAGAAGTTGGCAAGGAATATACCTTTTTATAATCCAACATAATTTCTCTTTTGAACCTCTGTTCTACTGGGGGTGGTATAAGATGTGCTACACAGTCAGGGCCCATCCCTTTCCCAGCTTCTGTGTGGGGTCAAACCACTTACCTTAAATATTTTAGTTATGTTCAGAGTTCTTTCTCTTCCTCTAAGGAACATTCACAGGCAGGGCACGGTGGCTCACGCCTATAATCCTAGCACTCCGGGAGGCCGAGGCCTGAGGATCCCTTGAGCTCAGGAGTTCAAGGCCAGCCTGAGCTAGAGTAAGATCCCATTTTCTACTATTTGTACTAAAAATAGAAAAATTTAGACAGGCATGGTGGTGTGCACCTTTAAGTCCCAAGCCGCTTGGGAGGCTGAGGCAGGAGGATCACTTGAGCTATGAGCTATGCAGTGAGCTATGACGCCGCCACAGCACTCTAGCCCTGGCAATAGAGCAGGACTCTGCCTCAAAAAGAGAGAAAAAAAAAAAGAACATATACAAGGGCTGTCCCAAAAGTATCCAGCCATTGTTAATAAAAGAGACCAGTTGCATGGCTGGATACTTTCCAGACAGCCCTCATATAATACTAGTTCATTGGCCGGGCGCGGTGGCTCATGCCTATAAGCCTAGCACTCTGGGAGGCCAAGACAGGCAGATTGCTCAAGGTCAGGAGTTGGAAACCAGCCTGAGCAAGAGCGAGACCCCGTCTCTACTAAAAACAGAAACAAATTAATTGGCCAACTAAAAATATATAGAAAATATTAGCCAGGCATGGTGGCACATGCCTGTAGTCCCAGCTACTCAGGAGGCTGAGGCAGAAGGATCACTTGAGCCCAGGAGTTTGAGGTTGCTGTGAGCTAGGCTGACGCCACGGCACTCTAGCCTAGGCAACAGAGTGAGACTCTGTCTCAAAAAAAAATAAAATAAAAAATACGATTTCATTTCCACCCTGCTATATCCCTCGTTGAGGCAATGAACACAGTGGTTCTCAACTCTGGTTGCCTATTAAAACCACATGGGAAGGTTTTTTTTTAAGCGATCAATACCTGGATCCCTCCAGTTCTTTTAGAGACAGGATGTCTCGCTATCACCGAGCTGGAGTGCAGTGATCATAGCTCATTATAACCTCAAAACCCAGGGCTCAAGCAAACCTCTCACGTTAGCCTTCTGAGTAGCTGGGACTGCAGGTGTGTGCTGTCAGGCCCTGGACTCCTCCTTTACAGAGTCTGACAGTGTAGGCCAAGAGGCATTGTCTGTTCCCCTCCCCCCAGCTCCCCAGGTGGTTCTAAGGTACAGCCCGAGGCTGAGCCCGATGGGGGAGGGGGAGAAGGAGGGAGGAGTGTGGCTAGAAGGCTGAGGAGGGAAAAGTTCCATTACAAGAACTATTCTGTCACGTTAGCTAATAGCTGAGCAGGGCTAGTTACTGCCAGCTGCACACAAAGCCCTGTTGAAAGGGATGGGACTTGCGTCCTGGAAGCCAGTGGGGAGGTGAGTTAGGAATACTCTCCTTCCTTGATACTCAGAGCGGGATCCGCAGGCAGCCCGCCCAGGCATCACCTGGGGATTGTTAGAAATGGGAAAGTCTCGGGCCCCACCCCGGCCACACAACGCCAGTGTGCTAAGGACTGCTGTGCCCCGCTCTAGTGCTAAGAGCAGGGTCCTGCGAGGCGGAAGACAGTCTGGAGCCAGGTTTTTAAGTTGTAGGGCTTTCTGGAAAGCCTTGTCTCTGAAGAAACAAGAAAATGCCCAAGCAAAAAGTGCGGGGAGACAAGACCAACACGGCTTTGGGTAAGTTTCTGATGGAGTAACCAAGCGACAGTTAGAATCTAGCTCACATATGTCTGTGTTCTTTTTAAGTGAGAAGTTCTTGAGGGTCTGGGACATCTTTTTCCTGTTCAAAAGATGATAGAAGGAGGTTAGTTTACTTCAACAACTGTCCTGGGAGATTACTTTGTGTGGTTTAGTCCATTTATGTGTAAAACTTTAAAACAAAATGTGTTTACTTTTTTCCGATTATAAATCTAACTCATAGAGAAATCTAAAATACCACAGAAGTATGTCATGTAGAGAGTGGAAAATCCCTTTAATCACCTCCACGCCCTGGGTGATAACCACTGATAAAAGTCTAGTGATCACAAGTCCGGCTTTTTTTTTTTTTTTTTTTTTTTGAGAAAGGGTCTCACTCTGTTGCCCTGGCCACAGTGAGTGCCTGGCGTCAGCCTAGCTCACAGCAACCTCAAACTCCTGGGCTTAAGCGATCCTCCTGCCTCAGCCTCCCAAGTAGCTGGGACTACAGGCGTGTGCCACCGTGCCCAGCTAATTTTTTCTATATATTTTTAGTTGGCCAATTAATTTCTTTCTATTTTTTTTTTTTTTTTGAGACAGAGTCTCACTCTGTTGCCCAGGCTAGAGTGAGTGCCATGGCATCAGCCTAGCTCACAGCAACCTCAAACTCCTGGTCTTAAGCGATCCTTCTGCCTCAGCCTCCCGGGTATAGCTGGGACTACAGGCATGCGCCACCATTCCCGGCTAATTTTTTCTATATATTTTTAGTTGGCCAATTTTTTCTATATATTTTTAGTTGGCCAATTTATTTCTTTAGAGATGGGGTCTCGCTTTCGGTCAGGCTGGTTTCGAACTCCTGAACTTGAGCGATCCGCCTGCCTCGGCCTCCCAGAGTGCTAGGATTACAGGCGTGAGCCACCACGCCTGGCCTATTATTTTATATTTTTAAATA